>SRMA01001892.1:0-14906 GCA_007224835.1 Danionella cerebrum | reverse complement strand
AAACCAACAGTCAAGTGTGCATGGTGACTAACCTTTAACCATTATTTAAACTAATTCCAATTCCAAATATTATCAATAAGGTTAATTAGTAGTGGCAGCTCTAGAAATAAAATTAAGCACAGGTTGCTCAGTTTACTGTGCATTTTCAAATCGATAAACTTGGCAACATTCAATGTCCTTAAGTAGGGGTGGGTGATATCTCGATATTTAAAATATATCGAGATATTTTTTAAACTCGATATGAATTCTGGCATATCGTATATATCGATATAATGTCTATATTTAATTTTTTGCCAATTTGCTTGTGTGCCTTCTCTGTGCTGCGCTCGTCCGCGCCTCCTTGCTTTTGTTCCCCCTCCCCTTGCCTGTCGTCTCAATCAACATGGCGGCGCCCGCAACCAGCCCGGAGGCTACAGAACTTGTTGCAAAAAAAGAACAGCTGGCTCCATTATATGGAAATACTTTGGTTTTAAGTCGTCAGACGAACAACAGACAGATGTCTACTGCCGTGAATGCCGTGAAAGTTGCTGCCAACCAAAGCTCCACTAATCTCCAAAAGTCTATAACGCTGAGTGTAGAATATGAAAGACAGAGCGCAAGGTTTTGTAGCATCATAGAATCCGTGGCATTTCACATAGCGGTGGACATGGCACCCATATCCGTCGTTGAACAACATGGCTTCACACGTATGCTAAAAACACTTGATCCCAGTCAGATACAGTTTACCTAGTCGGCATTACTTTTCGAGACAGGAACTCCCGCGACCGTACACTACAGAGAGAGCGCGGCTTGCTGCTGAATTGGAAAAGGTTACTTACAACAGAGGTCCTGCAAAGATGAGCTTGAGTTGTTTTATTTTTGAATGAAAAGAAGGCAATGTGTATTATTTTAAAGTTAAATTATTATTTATGTTATCAGGGATTTTTTTTTATATCCTAAATGTTACAGAAGCACTTTGTCCCTTCTCACTGCCTGTTTTTTTTTTTGTTGTTTTATTTTTGAATGAAAAGGCAATATGTATTTTTTTTATTGTTTAATAATATGTATGCAAGGATTCCTGAATGAAAATTCGCAGAAGCACTTTTTTTTTTGGAACCACCTACCTCTGAGCTTCAATAAAAAACGACTTTGAAATTTGTAATATTTGTTTTGTAGTAGGTTTTTTTGGGGTGTTATAAATCCTGTAAAGATATCGAGATATATATCGTATATCGAGATATAGCAAAATATATCGAGATATATTTTTTGCTTCATATCGCCCAGCCCTATCCTTAAGTGTTCAATATGAAAACCCTTCTAGCCCGTCGAACAGTTGAACAAATGTACAGTTGTGCTCGTAAGATTACACACAATGGAATAATGCTTTACTTCTTGGCCATTTCTCAAGAAATTTGAATGACAAAAAACTTTTTCCCACTTGTAGTTAGTTGTTCGGTGAAGACATTTATTATCAAACAACATTATAAATCATTATGACAACAGAAAAAGTTTACATATTTTGTATTCCCCCCTTGAACATCAATGACAGCCTGAAGTCTGTTGAGGTAGTTGTTGATGAGGTTCTTGAGCTCTTTTAGTAAAGCAGCACATTCATCTTTGTAAAAAGCCTCCAACTCTTGTGAATTCTTGCATGAACAGCACATACGAGTTCTTCCCAGAGTGGTTCAATGTTATTGAGGTCAGGAGACTGAAACGGCCACTCCAGAACCTTCACTTTGTTCTGGTGGAACCCAGTGGACTTGGAACTTTGTTGTGTTGGAATGTCCAATGCGCAACTTGCGGGCTGATGAGTACAAATTTTCATACAGTATCCTTTGAGAACATGCTGCATTCATCTTCCCATCAATTTTGACCAGGTTTTCTGTGCCTTTGAAGCTCACACATCTCCAAAGCATCAGTGACCAACTTCCGTGCTTCACAGAGTTTATGGTTGTGGCCAAAAAGTTCAATTTGCACTCCAAATAACTTTGTTCCAGAAGTAAGCAGGGTACTTTGTGGCCTACATGATTATCTCTAAACCCCCCCCCCCCTCCTCCTACCCCAACAACGGCCAAGAATGCAGAACATTCTCCAGGGTGTGTAAACTTATGCAAGCATTGAGGCTGATCTTGCACCATAAGGCATAATGTATGACAAACCACAATTACAGTGGCTAACAAGGCTCCTACCTTGAACCGAGCTGCTGCTTTGTTGAGCCAAAGTCAGATGTTCTTCACTCAAAAGGTAAACAGGCTGGTGCTGGTTGATGTCCACACTGGTGCACACGTTACTGTCTCCATGAACGAAGAACGTGAAGGAGCAGGACAGGTGTTCACTGCAGAGAGACAAATGGGGCATCACTCAAGGGAATGCAGAGAAAAAGTAGCACACTTCCTGGAGGTCTGTGTGAAGGGTGCGATGACAGCTGAGGTCTTCACAGTGAGTCCCCAAGCTTTGTACCAAACATTGACAAGGACTAAAAGGTTAGGAGACCTTATAATTGTGAGTATAGTGCGCACAAGGGTCTAAACTGAGGTATGATTTAAGTATTTGATTACAAGTTTGCTTGCATATCAAATGGCTGCTTTACCAAACACGTTCTCAAGGGTTAACAATAGAACACCTGCGAGAGTTTTTCCCAAAAGCTAACGTAAACAGATGCTAGTGTAACCAAACATGCAGAAAATCTCAAGAATCGTAAAGCTGTTTTGCAAGAAAATGAAGATTTTTTAAACCTATTACGATATGAAATTAAATGTGGCTCCACTTTTTGAAGGGAAATGGGCTCCTTTCCCAAAAGATAGTTAGTAGAAGTAGTTGAGTTTTACCATTTTGTAATATAGTTTGTCATTCTATAGGTCTGTCACATTTATCTTTCAGGTTACAACAGCTATCGACACCAAAAGATGTGCAAAAATAAAAATATGAAATTCCAATATAATCACAAACCTTTTCAGACACACATAAACAGCACTAGGCTCAATAATATAACAAAGCAGCTGGAAATATGACGAGTTTTATCCACAATATGTCAAACATGTATTTTTCAACAGAAAGCAACTTTTTTTGTCATGGACATTACCAATTATCTGCCAGCTGACGATCTTTGTATTCCACTGAAAGAACGGCTGTACAGATGGTTATATTTCTGCACTTCCTCGACCAAACACTGAGTACACACTGTCAGACTAAAATGTAGGGCCTGACGCAGAAGTATAAATTGGGTTGATTGGGTTTAGTTGATGTTACGATTTCTCTCAATTCACTCCATTTACCAGAGGGGATATTACAACTTTTATCTTTTATAATAGTTTTTCAAAGACTAAGTCTTGTGGAAAATATTTACTTCAAAACAGACAGTACTGATCTCTTAGATCTCATTTACAATTGAACTGGCTTTCCAGACCTGTACAATGGGAGCTCTCTCTTTGCATGCCTGAACACTTTAATCCATTACCATCCAGAAACACCACAGCAAAGAACCAGAACTTCCGGACAGACCAATGCCTGCAGGACAGCACCAACAAATGCTCACTACCATTCCCACATTTGTCCGTGCTGCTTACTTTCAGTCAAATGTCCCTGCTCAACTTTCAGCTGTTCCGAAAGGTACTAACAATTCAGATAGGTGGGGAAGAAGTCCTGCAAACTACTACTGTTGCAGCTACTGAATTCGAAAGCACATCCATCTTAACCTCTTAAGCCCTAAAGCCTATTTTCCGAAAATCCTATACCTTCACTTTATAAGGCATTTCTCAGCTTTTACAAGGTCTAAACTGCAAATCTTGGTATCAAAATGACGATGGGTTCTTTGGGGGTGGTGTGGATGAGTTAATACGACAAGAAACTAATATTCTGTACAGGTTTTGATTGAACAAAGTTCAGGCGTAATCCATGTTGGCACAGTTTGGCACAATAATTAAAATATGGAAAAAATCTTGTCCAAAGCTTCAGCTACGTTCAGAGTCTTCTTTTCTTGCTTAGGGAACATGATTTCAGCAAAAAAAAAACTCCTGAAGAAACGCTGTAAAAGGGGGGTGGAAGCCCATTTACGCCATCTCCGTGCGCTTTGCATAACGTCCCATTCACAGTGCTCCCAACGTTCGAAATTCTGCGTGTCCCTACCCCCCGATCATCTGTCTAATCCGGGAGCTCTATACATGGTTGAAAAGCTTTGAATCTGTAGAATCCAATGATATCCACCATTTTGAGACTGACAGGATCCCCGACGAATCACAGGACACGGAGCATGGAGAGACCTGCTCTTATGCACAGGGAGTGTTTCCATATTTGGTCATGTTATGCGAGCACAGAGCTACAGAAAAGAGCCAAAATGGAGTTTCTGCGAAGCTATCGACCGGATATAACAACAAACTGACTTTTATCGCTATGGAAGCGATAAAAGATTTACATGCTTGCTTTGTTTTTGCTGGCGTTTTTTCGGGGAACTTTTGCTCCCTGCTCTGTAATATTTTGCGCCGTGTAAATGAGTTGCATATCGCTGGATTCAGCTGGTTGTTAGCTTTCATTTGATGCCATGGTTTTGGTGTTTCCGTTTATATTGTGGATACATATCGCACATAAACAAAAACTTGGTCATGAATTATACTCCGGACATGTTGTTGTTTATTTGCATGGCGTTAGAGCTTGTGGTTCACGGATATGAAATTGAATTAGATACGTTTTTAGAGGAGTTTCTGCTGAGCACAACTGTATTTAATATGTGTGGGTTACTCTCAGGGTTAGTGAGCTATGAGCGAAAATGTAATGCAAAAGGGGGCAAGTCCTCGGTAACGGGGACTCTCGGGCTTAAGAGGTTAATTGACTATTTGCATGTAGACATCTGCGTTCTTCGCAATATCGCTCAGTAAGTTACGGTTTAGCTATGGCTACGTTCTAAAGCCAATGTCTCCAGGATCTCTTCAAGATTAACATCACCTATTTGCTTCGATGTGCAAAAAAAATGCCATAGCACCAAGCTGTACAAGACATGTAGCTTATCTGCATCTTCAACCTCCAGCAAATGAAAGTTCCACTAGGTAGGAAACCACAAATTCTGTGTTGTATCACAGATATAGGCTCTAAACCTAAAGGAGTTTAAACTTAAACATATGTGACAAATGAGCGGCACACATGATATTACATGGCTGTATTCTTAACTAGTGCCAAGCAGAGCGATCAGTGTGGTGTGAATGAGAACCAAATTTGCAGATGATAGAAACAGTTTAGCAGTGATTTCTCTTAGTCCTGACCAAATTAAACAAATTAGATGTGTAAGAGGACCCTTAGAAACATTAGAAGTTGGGCTGCTCTAGACTAGCATTTGCCACTTTCGAAACGCAACATTAATCATAAACAATGCCTTTGAATCAACTTCCCAAAAAATGTGTCGTTTACCCATGCTTCAGCCAAAGCTGTCATACCCCATTAAAGCAAAGCCCACCTGGCAGTCAAAACATCTGCACAGAGCTCATAAACACAATATCCTTTTTAAAATAGCTATGTGTGATGTAGCAGTGCCTTTTATTTAGAGTTCACTGACGAACCCCATAGGGAACAGAGGCTCCGTCAGTAAGTTTCTGGTAGTTACGACATTGTTACTTTTCCACTTACTGTGCTATATCGCATAAGCTTATGATCATCTGAAAGGTTTACGTACATAAGTACATCTGGAAATTGTCACAAAATTGTTCAGTGAAGAAGAGGCTCTCAGTCAGTGTGTTTGCTCTACATGGAAATGTGAAAAAAATTGCTTAATCTGATTGGTTGGTGTACAGGGACAAAAAAATAAAAATAAAATAAATAAATAAAAAAAAAATAAAAAACCACTGACTCAGTTCAATTCCTCAAGCCTTTTTGAGCTTCCCAAAAAATGAAAATAGGATTGGAAAACTGTAAATACAATTTCAGGTATGTTACTTAAGCATGATAGAAATTCTAAAAAGTCAGGTGTGCATGATATGGCGCCTTTAAACACTTTTTAAATTCAAGTTCTAGGACAGACCTTCAAAAGAAGGACATAAGATCCCTTTCAAATAGTTTCCACACAATATTCCCTCTTTTATTCCTGTCTGCAGATCTGAATTTTCCTAATAGTCAGGCACTTCATAGGCTCATGCAAACAAACAAGCTGATCTTCAGCACAGGGGCTCATCACCACACAATAATGCCAACCAACTGATCACCAACCAACTGTCACCCGTCTACTCTGACAAACAAAGAGAATCTTGTCACTAAATAGTGATGCTTACAGCATTCATCTGCAACGCTGCACAGGAAAATACATCAGGTAATCTCCATAATGTAAACAAGGAGCCCAGCGGCAACACATTCATTCCCATTACCAAATCTTTACCTTTTGTTGATGGGCTTCTCATCTTTTTCGTAGGGTTTCACGAACCACTTGCCGATGCGAATGAAGGATCGGTTCATGAGGCAGCGCTCCAGGAGGTTATGGATGGCTTTGAAGAGTAATGTTCGACACTCATAAGTCAGACCACTCTCAAATGATCCGTCCTCGTTACCTGTGTGATCGAGAATAATCCAGTGTCAAACTCAAAACTTGAACTTGCTTTTAAAGAGCAGATTTTTTGTCAAATTTATTTGTATCCAAAATTCAAACATATCAATAGATTTGTGACAATTGTGAGATGTGTGGCAAATGTACGATCTTTTGTAAGTAATGCTTTTCCTGCATTTAATAAAATACTTCAATAGGTGAGGAATCCATTCTTGTTGCGCATAGTGCCTCAAAACTGTGTCGCATACTCGACTCACGTTTGACATGTACATAACGATGTGTTTGTCTCCGATATATTCACTTTTTTGTTTCATTATCTTGTGTCATTCTCAATGTTTAAAGGCCTTTAGAGTTAGCTCTTGTTGGAAGCCTGCAACAGAGGAGTTTCTTGTTGACCACAGACCTCTTGGTCTTCCATTGTTAGTTTCCCACACAATGAAAAAGTGGGATGAGGAACATTGAGCTTCGGGATTGAGACCCAAGTTAGATGAATTTTCACAGATGTGGTTGCCAAAACTTAACTGTCAAATATACAGAAGTTATTAGTTTTACAGGATAGTACTGAAATTTTCCATATTGTAATCATGTTTTTACGGTTCATAGCTGTGTGAATGCATGCAATCCCATGGATTTCTTACCAAAATGATCCAAAACACATTTTAAAACATTTAAAATAATGTCTTTTCTATTAGAGATAAAATATTTTGTTAATTTCACGTGAGTAAACTAGATTTTGATGTAAATTTGTAAAAATGGTCTTTTCCTGTACCATTTATAAAGTATTTTGCTTTTAACCGTGTACTTCCTTCTACTGCCCGTTTTGTTTTTCTTTTTATATTAATAATTAGAAATGGAAACTTTCTTAGGAGACTTTCTAGAACATAAAAATAGCAACAAAACAGAGGCTTGAAATGCTGAATTGATGTTGAATTATTAATAGATTCTATTCAAACAGAAAACTATTTTGTCTCATACTTCGAAAACTTTTTGTAGCAATAGTCTATCGCTCTGATTTTGCACCTGTAAATTACTTATCACTTTGCAAAAGTAACAATAATGACTAAAATCCTTCCCCATCAAATTTTGTCCCATACTGGAATTGGAATGTTGGGTTATGCCAACATTCCAAGCCCATTGTGCTAACTGTATGATAAAGTGCTGATCATTTAAACCAGGAGTCAGTAAATGTTGTGGTTCAGAAGTACAAGCAGATGAGGGGAAAGATCAAGGTTGCAAAAAAATTAATAAACAAAAAAAAAAGTGATAACATTTGCATGTAACTAGCAAAAAAAATGGGGCAGACGATAAATGCAGGGTTCTCAAGGCTCACCCATTGAAGAAGGCTTCTTCTCATTGGAAGAAGTTTGCGATCCAACCAATCAGAAGCAGAGGAGGGCGGGACTTTAGCTTCAAATAGCCACAGTGGGGAAACAACGGCTAATTCAACTTAAATTCCTTCTTATATTAGCATGGTTAAAAGTTTAAATTGCACTTATTTGATTTCAAAATTGAATTGCGTTTGATTGCAATTCTGTATTATTTCATTTTAGACTTTCTAAACGGGCTTTTTAATTTTTAGTCATTAAATGGCAAGAAGAAAATAAATGGATTTTATTCATGGATTTTAATAATTTTATTCATTTTACCTTATAGTTGAATGCCACTTATTTAAATGGAAGTCATGGTGTATGATAAGTTTATTACTGGTTAGAAAGAAAACCAGCTTGAGAAAGAAACAGACGTACAGGACAGATCACGGTGAACAAGCTCTGCAAAGTTGGGGTCATCCCCCCACCAAAAGATCCAGAGCTCCCGTCGACCCGGAGTGTGGTGTCTCCGCCACACGCTCAGTACATCTGCCTTCAGACAGCGACTGAAGCTGCACAGGATGGGGTCCTCCTCTGTCACTGGGAAGAGGATGGGGGACGAGGTGGGGCCCTGCCAGACAAAACACTTCCATTTGATCCCAGTGAGGTCAGCCTGAAAGCATAGAGAGGGGGACAGGTGAGCAAAAGCACTCACAGGAGATTTGTACAGCAATTCTTTTTTTATTAGCTAATGCTTAATGAGTTCATCTTAAAATGCAGTGACACCCATATAGTGGTACGCATGCCCAGATGAAGAGCCCTCTACTTGACTTCAATTTGAAGCATTCTTTTAGATTGCATTATGGGAAACTACTGATCCCATCTACTTGTAGAAAAATAGTAGCCAACACTATACCATTTTTTATGCTAATAAATTATATCAGTCATTCAGATACTTGCGTCAGCCGTGCTAATGCTAACGATTAGCAATGCAAACAACGGTAATGTTTTTTTATATACACTCAAATTAATCCTGGGTGTTTTATATGACAAAAGCGTCACATAACACTATTAAAGCTTACCTGCATCATCAGCACACCCATACCCACCCTTTGGACACTGAAACTGTAACATTTTTAGCACAGAACATTTTTTCACCTGAAATCAAAATCTCAATTAATTTAAGATTTGAGCTTGATTACAATAATTTTATTATAATTATTATTATTTTTGCTCTCATAGTTCACTGAGAAGTTTTGTACAGTAAAAATGCTCACATATTACAAGTGAGAGATTTTAGAAAGAAGGGTACATTACTCAACTGAAATTTAAGCACACATTCACTGAGCTGGGTCATATGAGTCCACACGCAGTAGTGTTTAGGGAAAGAAATATAAATAATAGGGGTGTAATGGTACGCTAAAATCGTATTCGGTTCGGTACAGTGTCTTGGAGAAATCGGTTCGGTACAAAACAATAAGAACTTACATAATCTTTATTTTGAAAAGCTGCCAATACACAGTAGAATTCTTGCATAAAATAAATAAAAGTGACACATTTGGGTGATATTTTAAATAAATTGCACTCTTTATAAAGAAAAACACATTCTTTTTAAATAAAAATGAAATACTGCAACTAGTTATGATAGATAAACCTATCCAAATTTTCTGAAGAGAGCATAGATCTGGTTGCAGTGACAATATCTCCAGCAGTAGAAAATGTTGATGTGTGGCCTGCCCGATCTCCGTGGAACAATGTCGGCATACAACTTTAAATTTATCCACTCGTCTATCCCCGTTATGTATTTTAACAGAGAAGCCAAAGTGTTCTCAAACAGGAGACCGTAGTGAGGTGAAAGGATCTTCAAGCGCTGACTTCTCTTTCGCTTTTGCCATGCCATTTTCCTTCTCGCGCTCGTGCTCGTCACTCAATAGCGTCCGTGCGGAAACTCGCCTAGGAACATTGTTCCGCTGCACTTAATATCGCGCTAATATTAGATTTCTATTATTTAATAAAAATACAGAATACTGAAACGGTTTTTACTACATATAGCAGGGCTCTAGAGTGCGACCAATTTGGTCGCATATGCGACCTAATTTCTCAATGGTGCGACAAAAAAAAAATCAAAGGTTGCACCGGTGCGACCCGTCGTTCGAGGGGGAAAAAAAACGAAACTCCGTCTATGGCCGGTCCGCCTTCTGCGCGCGGCTCACAACACGCGTATCACCCATTCATGCGGCTCAATACGCGCCTCTCGCGGCAAGCGCGCCTCTCAATTCGAGTTTACCGCGCCGCTGAAGCCTCAGACGTGCGCAAACGCGTCTTTGCATTGACTTAACATGGAAACCCTCCGCACTTACCGCGCGAACAGCGTTCGATGTGAACGTACCTTTACAGCGGCAGGCAGCTGCAAACAGATCATCAGACGAGGCCGAGATGATAATTAAGTTTAACGTTGCCTACAATATTGCAAAAGAAGAACTCCCCTTCACTAAATTCAAGTCCGAAATAATTCTTATGAAGAAAAATGGCTTGAACGTAAACCCGACGTACAGCAATGATGTCGCGCGCACCCAATTTATAGGAGTCATCGCAGATACATTGAAAAATAAAAGACGTCTGTGCTAATTGCGAACAGTGCGTACATGGAATTCCTGATCGACGGAGACACATATATCGCCACAAAGGAATGCATCATTGTGTACAGTCGTAAAGGAAGACCGATGAATATATTATTGAACACATTGAGGTCGAGCATGCTCATGCCCAAGGTAAGCCATGTCATGTCATGGAGCCTATGTCAATAATATGCCTACCGTCTCGTTACTGCATTAACCATAATATTCTGACACTTAAAATGAAAAAATAAATAAATAGGCTGCATTATAAACTCTTGATCTGGGTAGTAAATGGTATTATCGTTTTTATATGTATTTGCTGCTCTTGGGGACCAAAATCAGTTTAAAGTTTAAATTTCAGCTCAGTAAAGCACTTTAAACACTTTTTCAGTAAGTTTAGTTACCTTTCTTGTAGAATTGTGCTTCAAATAAAGAACTTTATTTTGACCAGGTTGTTAGTTAATCATTTACAAGTCAATATTGTCTATATGGACAGTGATTTAAAAAAATAAATGAATAGATAACTAAAAAAAGTGAACTTGTGAAAATGCGGTGTTAAATGTGATGCAGTTGAAAATTTGGGTGCACCTAACTTTTGTGCTGGTGCACCTAAGAAAAAAATTTAGGCGCACCAGTGCAACCAGTGCAAAAAGTTAGTCTAGAGCCCTGTATAGTGTCATTTTTGATATTATATAAATTGACTTTTAATAATATTGCTTTTAAAACTGCTCATGCTCTTGATTCCAACAACATACTGCTTTATTAATTTATTTTTATCTTTTGCTAATTTTTGTATAGAAACAGAAGGGTTTCTTTCGGATAAATCTGATGTAATATATTTATATATTAATGGATAGATAGATGGCTCTCAATATCTTAATATATATCATGTGGGGAAAAAATATAGCTATGTGATTTTTTTCCAATATTGTTTAGCCCTATTGTTGACCACCACACAACTTCCAAAGCAGTCATTTTGCTCAATCCTGTTTTTGCTTTCTGAACAGACTAAACTTCCTCAGCTTCAGGATATCTACTACTGATATTCAAAGTGCACCAGGTTCACCATTTCATTTGCCCTTAAAATGAATAAGAATTCACACAACCTTAATGTACATCTATGGAACTTACAATGTCTGAGTGATCCAGTGAATGACTGAGATTTCCTCTGAAGGCGGATGACTCACTGAGAGCATTTGATACTTGCATGAGGAACTTATACTACGTCTTAACTTTACCATAGAAATTTAACTTAACTTCAGTTATTTGCATTTTGATATGACACATTTCATGAGCAAGTGATGTATTACTGGAAAGTGGGCGGAAGTTTAACGGGCATGAAATAACAGCAGTTTTAAAAATTCTATGTTCGTAGTTATCATTTCACAATCCTCAGCAATATCCTATAAAAAGTCTTGTACTTAACTGTTGAAAAACATTACAAGGATCTTAGCAAAGACAACAGATTGTTGTGCTTATATTTACAACAAGCTTCAGTAAAACCCCCCAAATAGATAATAGATGACCTCTCCATAATCTTCTGGAAAGGTCAGATCAAACACATCACCAATCTGCCTAGTATTACTGTAATTTAAGACGTTTATCCTCGATGTCCATATAAACATCTGTTTGGTGTGGAAAGGAAATTAAATAAGGCCAGGCAGAGAGGATTTTTGTCAACACTTGGCTCTGTGGTTTCAGATCAAAATCAAGACAGGTGATACTGTAAAATGAGTTTGCACCATTTACACAAGCAAAGTCAAACCCGGTCTTACAGCACTTAACCAAGATCATTTCTGCTCATGCCTGACAAAAACTGTAATTGGCTGGAAAAGTCCTTTTTATTACGCAGGATTTCAAAAGTTCTGAGGCATTTTTATTTAAATGTTTTGGTAAGTACATACATACGGTTTTCCAGAGATTTGTGAAATATTGTAACTTTATTTGGGGGGCACGATAACTATCGGATCGATAATTATTGGGGCAGTAATGGGAAATCATGACGTCATCCCGATATTTGCGATGTCAAGACATTTTTCCCCGATAACAAGCATTTTTGTCAGATAGAACTGAGGCGTTAAATGATTCTGCGATCAAGAAACATTATCATCACAACCAGCAACAGAAAACATGGCGTCAGTGGTGTGAATCGTTAACCTTCTGAAGATTACAGTTCGGTAGTGATTGAGACAAATGCTTGAAGCAAGCTTCACAAGGAGGGAAAAGTTTCAATACCACAAACCTCATGAGTCACCTCTAAACATAACCATTGATTCAACGGATTGTAAAAAGCGTTTTGAGTTCGCCCAGGCTGCTAAAAACGTAACTCCGCTAAGTAACCAATGGGTTTCGCAAATATCCGTGATGCTCTTGACAAAACTAAACAGACCCACGGGCTAAGACTATTGACGATTTAACAATTTAAAATATGGCGTGGAAAGATGCTTTTGTTATCTGATACATCACTTGGAGCTGCGGTTCATAATGCATATCATAAGTAGAGTCGTCTCTACTTTTCGGATCTGTGTCTTCCATCCAAATATGGCGCAATCGGCAATACAGACTTTAAACTGTACTGAGCAGTGCTGCTTTCAAGTTCAAACACAGGTCTGATTCACCGACATTTGAAAAAAACGAAGACAATGCACATAACATTTTCATTTAAAGAGTGAACAGACTTTTGGTTTTGTTAATAGTGTTGAAGTCATGATCCTACGGACGTTTGAGTGTTATCGGTTTCAGTGAATGTGAGTGGTACGGAGTGGTGTGAGGAAGGGAGTGGGTTTGTTTTGCATGGAGCAGACTTTTTACAAGTCGGAGTGTTGTATTCGCATGGAATGAGAGTGGAGCGGGAAAAAGCTATACCTGGGCAGAGTAAAAGCAAAGGGACTTGAGAGAGGAGGGCGATATCGTGACGCCCCACTTCACTCACATAGTCTGATCGGTATCAGCTTTTAGGAGTTGAAAGTTTATCAGTTATCGTATCACTTTTTTTATGTTATTGTGCATTCCAACTTTTTAACCCTTAACCATAGGTCTCTTCGTAGACATCAACCGCCATATCAAGTTTCCAATGTAAGTTGTAAATAAGGAGGAGCATGCCCCTGTTTGACTTAATAAGGTCTTCGCATACATAAGCATTCATGGAACATGGCTGTGCAATACCAACTCAATACAAAAAGGTTTTGGGGCCAAAAGCAAAGAAACCATGATTAATATAGGTGGAGAAACCCTTCATATTTACAGTTTTTTAATTGATTTTTAGATAGATATCAAAAGATGAAACATTGAGAGAGATTATCTTGCAAATCAGAATAAGTTCTGCTGACTGGGCTCGATGGCCAAAACTACAACTCCCAAAAAAACTCAATTAAAATGTGTGTTTAGTGGTAAAAAAAATAACATACTCTCTGTGCAGCATGATGATAATAACACTAATGTCATCAGTACTGTTCAGATGTTTTTTTTTTGTAATACAACGACTTATATCATGTAAAGTCATTACTCCTCAATTGATTACCTCTTGATACCTCTACTCACTTGATTACTGTGTTTTTGGATGTGATCTCCATCTACATTCAGTCAACGTGAACATACAGCATGACTATCCTAACTAAAAAGGCTATAACCACCCTTGGCTCATTCCGACTGTATTCCAGGTGGCAGTAATGCATCTCTACATGGTTTGGCTTCTGCGCTCATTATTATTTTGCCTAAAAAGTCAGTAATAGATAAAGACTTTTAGATCTCCTATATTTTAAAAATATATTTTGATCGTGAGAGAGAGCTCTGTCAATATGTCTATAAAAATGCTACCATGAAATCTGGCGTGTGGCCAGATTTGTCTTTAAGACAAATAAAAAGACAAATTAATAAATGTGTATACGACTGTAAAAAGTTCAGCTTAAAATGTAAACAAAAAAGTTATTCAACAAAAAACAAAATTAAAGTGTTTTTAGTGAACCCCCCCCCCACACACACACACGCGCACACAAAAAAACACAGGTAACAAGAGGAGAAAATAGAAAGTATGACCGGCCTCTAGATGTGCATTGTCACAATACTTAATAACTGAGGCAGAACTAAATGATGATGTACAGATCTCGTCCATTTACGCCACTGTATGATTGTTCTTCTAAGCTAGTTATCTTCTAAATATCAGCAAGATTATTATCCAGTACGCTATCCATGTCAAAAACTGTTAGTCTGCAAATTTTCATATCAAGAGGGCCAATATCATTTATTTAGATATGCCAGAAAATCTGCTTCTAATGAAAATGCAGAAATTATTCTGGAAATAATTCCCATTGACAACTTGCAAGAGGCTGCAAACAAGCCATACTTTCCAATCTTTTCTGATATTAAAGTTAAACCAGCCGATATATCAGCACGGCCGATTATTTGATCTACCTCTAATGAAAATGCAGAAACTTATTCTGGTAATAATTCCCAGTGATAACCTGCAAGATGATGAAAACAAGC
>SRMA01001889.1:0-32972 GCA_007224835.1 Danionella cerebrum | reverse complement strand
GGGCACTTTACATTTTGACCATGATGAGTCGGGGTGGGACTCGTCATCAGCATCACGCCGGGGTAGCTGTGTCAGCGGCGGGCTTTTGGGTGACAGAGGCTTGTCCGTTGTTTTTTTTTGTTTTTTTTCTCCATCTCATTTTTCTCGCGTGAATACATTGCAGATGATTTGTTGGGAGTGGCACGCCGGGTATCGCTGTTCCTTTTTTAGTGAGAAGGTTGCTGGTTCGAGGCCAGCCGGGGCCCTTCCGAGAGCAACTTGCCCATTCTCGTGAGCGTGTTTTCTCCGGTTTACTCCACGAGAGCAGAAACATGCGTCGAGATCATTGAATTTGCTCAATTCTAGGGCGTACCCCGCAATCTTCCCAAACGCTGGAAACGTGCACCGGCACCATAAGCCTTTGACTCTGAAAAGGGAAGATGGATTTGGGAAACGCGAAGCTGCTTCCTGGGTACCGATTGATGCAAAGGGCCACCGCTTTGACACCTCGCATGAGCGGATTACGATTGAAGGATACTCTTCTCTGCAAAGACACAGATCGCGTTCATTAATTTTCACAACGAATACAGACAATGAACGAACCAGGTAGTAAACGGGTAAACATTTATAGGCAACACTTTAGTTTTTTCTCTTAGTGCGACTGATTTCTTGTTAAATTGAAAAAAATATAAGAAATGTTCTAAACACTTCAAAATGATCACTTCTACGACGGTCCCGAGAAAATCACAATATCCAATGTACGAATCATAGATGAAACACGTACAAAAAGTGAGCTAAGATTGTTTCGGTTTCTTTATTTTTTTACATTTTTAACATTTTACCATAAACAATTTGTACATTTTACAAACGCATCGAACAAAACGTGTGCTGGACACCAAATCTGCTCTCTTTCCGTTATTGGGCAGCCTGGCATCGCGTGCACTTACCCGTATGTTGTTCTCTGAGTGAGTCTTGAGTGTGGCTTTCGGAGTGCGGTCGGCTCTCATAAACACACGCACATCTCTCGCTGACGTTGGCTGTGGGTTTCTGGCATTGTCCTGCTGACTGCGACGAGCAGAAGAAATCAACTCGTCCAAACGGACAACGCCACCGCGGGAATTTCACCAGGAGAATCTAAGGGAACAAGGAAAAGCAGACTCTGTTTAAAAGACAGTGCATGTCAAAGGCAGAACACCAACGCAACTTATTGGCCTTCACGAATTCACACAGACACGTCATCGCAGTCGCGGCGTGGAGAGAACCCTGTGCTTTTACTGACCCTGTAAAGCATTTCTACTAGGGAGAGAGAGAGAGAGAGAGAGAGAGAGAAATCACTGTCACAGCCTTCGGTTCTGCTGCTTTCTGAAAAAGAAACCCGTACTTGGCTCATTAGCATCTGTAACCAGCAGGAGCCGCCCGCTAGCCTCGAACTAGTGACCTTTTGATGAAAAGCCACAGTGCTATCTCTTGTGAAATGCGTCGACTGTAAAGAACAGCCTTAGCACAGGCCCAAAGGGCCGCAGTCACGGACACATTTGGAATGTCAGTTTTGCTCTCAAAGCTCAATTTTGTCACTGTAGTTATAGCTGCAACCCATCTTTAGAGAGAAAAAAGACAAGTCTCGAAATTTCTTGTCTCTATCCCTTTTTTTTTCAATTAAACACAGCCGCAATAGCACACAAGTTCAAGTTTGATTATTTATATAGCGCTTTTCACAACGGACAGTGTCTCAAAGCAGCTTTACAGTAAACCAACAAGTTGAAACTCGAAAAAGAGGAAAAAATTAATTAATAAGTGGTGTATATTTCCCTAATAAGACTATGAGGTGGTCTGGAAATGTTTTGTTGAACCCCAAATGAATTTACTAGGTCTATAAATGACAGTCCAAGGGCATCACCTGGTTCATCTACATGAATATTAAAATCTCCCACAAGCAGTAATTTATCAAAAGTGACCAAGAGATCAGAGAGAAATTGAACAAAAAAACGTTACTCAAACCTGGCCCTCTCTCTCTCTCTCTCTCTCTCTCTCTCTCTCTCTCTTTCTCTTTCTCTCTCTGCGGTTTTTGGAGCGTGTGCGCCCTCAGGTGGCGAACCTCTGAAAAGAAAAAACACAAATACACAGCACGAATCTGTTGAAGTGGTTAAGCGTCCAGTTAACCACGAGCTTCAAATATCAGACAAAAGCATTTCTTAGGCAAGTAAAACCAGACACATCAAGTCTAAACAAGCGTTTATCAGTCAGGCGTGACGAGAATGACGAGCGTGACGACGCAACCAATAGAGTTGAGCGTCATTTGCATAGGTCCCTGTTTGAGCAAACCTTGAATCTACTCCGTCGAGACGAGGAATTTTTTTTTTAATGATCCGGCGACCACCGAGAATCACACGCTGCTCGCGAACAGAGTGTTGGGGGAGACCCTGAATATTTCCGGTCACCGTCAACTTAAATGCACTGCATAATAGGCCATTTATAATGAGCGCACGACGTCACAATTGGCTGTGAGCGGGGCGGCAGCTCACTGATGTGTCTGAAGTGTGTGTGGATTTGCGGTGCGGGGAAGAGGATGCGCACTTTTTTTTTTTCTTTCGCACGGCTTCATATTGTTAAATAAAATAAATGTATAAAATAAAAATGTATTTAAAATAAAGAAATAAGCAGCATTAGAACAACAACAATAGCAAATAATAATATGAATATCAACAATACAATTACTTAAAATCGAATTTCACAAACTGCTGTATTTATGCACTTCCAAAACGAGTGATCAAACGAATCGGGATCATCAGAGTAAAAAGAGTATTTCGTGCCAGTATAGTTGTTATGTCTTTTCAAAGAACACTTGTCTAATTATAAAATATCTATGGTTTTAACCATAGACTTTAAAACTAATCACAGGGTATGGGAGTTTCAAAATCCATCACCGCGCATGCGCGTATGAACAGTGATTACGTCCTCAATACTATTGAGTACGTCATCGCGCATGTGTGTTTCGATATTCATTACAGCGCATGCCTTAGAACATTTGTTAGGTGCTCAATGCCATTGAGTACGTAACCAATGCGAGCGCACTTTACATTTTGACCATGATGAGTCGGGGTGGGACTCGTCATCAGCATCACGCCGGTGTAGCTGTGTCAGCGACGGGCTTTTGGGTGACAGAGGCTTGTCCGTTGTTTTTTTTCTCCATCTCATTTTTCTCGCGTGAATACATTGCAGATGATTTGTTGGAAGTGGCACGCCGGGTATCGCTGTTCCTCTTTTAGTGAGAAGGTTGCTGGTTCGAGGCCAGCCGGGGCTCGTCCCAAAGGAACTTGCTCATTCTCGTGAGCGGGTTTTCTCCGGTTTACTCCACTGGAGCAAAAACATGCGTCGAGACCGTTGAATTTGCTCAATTCTAGGGCGTACCCCGCAATCTTCCCAAACGGCGCTGGAAACGTGCACCGGCACCATAAGCCTTTGACTCTGAAAAGGAAGATGGATTTGGGAAACGCGAGAGCTGCTTCCTGGGTACCGATTGATGCAAAGGGCCACCGCTTTGACACCTCGTATGAGCGGATTACGATTGAAGGATACTCTTCTCTGCAAAGACACAGATGGCGTTCATTAATTTTCACAACGAATGCAGACAATGAACGAACGAGGTAGTAAACGGGTAAACATTTATGGGCAACACTTTAGTTTCCTCTTAGTGCGACTGATTTCTTGTTAAATTGAAAAAAATATAAGAAATGTTCAAAACACTTCAAAATGATCACTTCTACGACGGTCCCGAGAAAATCACAATATCAATGTACGAATCATAGATGAAACACGTACAAAAAGTGAGCTAAGATTGTTTTGGTTTCTTTATTTTTTTACATTTTTAACATTTTACCATAAACAATTTGTACATTTTACAAGCGCGTCGAACAAAACGTGTGCTGGACACCAAATCTGCTCTCTTTCCGTTATTGGGCAGCCTGGCATCGGGTGCACTTTACCCGTATGTTGTTCTCTGAGTGAGTCTTGAGTGTGGCTTTGGGAGTGCGGTCGGCTCTCATAAACACACGCACATCTCTCGCTGACGTTGGCTGTGTTTCTGGCATTGTCCTGCTGACTGCGACGAGCAGAAGAAATCAACTCGTCAAAACGGACAACGCCACCGTGAGAATTTCACCAGGAGAATCTAAGGGAACAAGTAAAAGCAGACTCTGTTTAAAAGACAGCGCATGTCAAAGGCAGAACACCAACGCAATTTATTGGCCTTCACGAATTCACACAGACACCTCATCGCAGTCGCGGCGTGGAGAGAACCCTGTGCTTTTACTGACTCTGTAAAGCATTTCTACTAGGGAGAGAGAGAGAAATCACTGTCACAGCCTTCGTTTCTGCTGCTTTCTGAAAAAGAAACCCGTACTTGGCTCATTAGCATCTGTAACCAGCAGGAGCAGCCCGCTAGCCTCGAACTAGTGACCTTTTGATGAAAAGCCACAGTGCTAGCTCTTGTGAAATGCGTTGACTGTAAAGAACAGCCTTAGCACAGGCCCAAAGGGCCGCAGTCACGGACACATTTGGAATGTCAGTTTTGCTCTCAAAGCTAAATTTTGTCACTGTAGTTATAGCTGCAACCCATCTTTAGAGAGAAAAAAGACAAGTTGTGAATTTTCTTGTCTCTATCCCTTTTTTTTTCAATTAAACACAGCCGCAATAGCACACAAGTTCAAGTTTGATTATTTATATAGCGCTTTTCACAACGGACAGTGTCTCAAAGCAACTTTACAGTAAACCAACAAGTTGAAACTCGAAAAAGAGGAAAAAATTAATTAATAAGTGGTGTATATTTCCCTAATAAGACTATGAGGTGGTCAGGAAATGTTTTGTTGAACCCCAAATGAATTTACTAGGTCTATAAATGACAGTCCAAGGGCATCACCTGGTTCATCTACATGAATATTAAAATCTCCCACAAGCAGTAATTTATCAAAAGTGACCAAGAGATCAGAGAGAAATTGAACAAAAAAACGTTACTCAAACCTGGCCCTCTCTCTCTCTCTCTCTCTCTCTCTCTCTCTTTCTCTTTCTCTCTCTGCGGTTTTTGGAGCGTGTGCGCCCTCAGGTGGCGAACCTCTGAAAAGAAAAACCACAAATACATAGCACGAATCTGTTGAAGTGGTTAAGCGTCCAGTTAACCACGAGCTTCAAATAAAGACAAAAGCATTTCTTAGGCAAGTAAAACCAGACACATCAAGTCTAAACAAACGTTTATCAGTCAGGCGTGACGAGAATGACGAGCGTGACGACGCAACCAATAGAGTTGAGCGTCATTTGCATAGGTCCCTGTTTGAGCAAACCTTGAATCTACTCCGTCGAGCCGAGGAACCAAATGACCTGAAAGCCTAAGCCCACCGAGAATCACACGCTGCTCGCGAACAGAGTGTTGGGGGAGACCCTGAATATTTCCGGGCACCGGCAACTTAAATGCACTGCATAATAGGCCATTTATAATGAGCGCACGACGTCACAATTGGCTGTGGGCGGGGCGGCAGCTCACTGATGTGTCTGAAGTCTGTGTGGATTTGCGGTGAGGGAAGAGGATGCGCACTTTTTTTTTTTCTTTCGCACGGCTTCATATTGTTAAATAAAATAAATGTATAAAATAAAAATGTATTTAAAATAAAGAAATAAACAACATTAGAACAACAACAATAGCAAATAATAATATGAATATCAACAATACAATTACTTAAAATCGAATTTCACAAACTGCTGTATTTATGCACTTCCAAAACGGGTGATCAAACGAATCGGGATCATCAGAGTAAAAAGAGTATTTCGTGCCAGTATAATTGTTATGTCTTTTCAAACAACACTTGTCTAATTATAAAATATCTATGGTTTTAACCATAGACTTTAAAACCTAATCACAGGGTATGGGAGTTTCAAAATCCATCACAGCGCATGCGCGTATGAACATTGATTACGTCCTCAATACTATTGAGTACGTCATCGCGCATGTGTGTTTCGATATTCATTACCGCGCATGCCTTAGAACTGTTGTTAGGTGCTCAATGCCATTGAGTACGTAACCAATGCGAGGGCACTTTACATTTTGACCATGATGAGTCGGGGTGGGACTCGTCATCAGCATAACGCCGGTGTAGCTGTGTCAGCGACGGGCTTTTGGGTGACAGAGGCTTGTCCGTTGTTTTTTTTGTTTTTTTCTCCATCTCCTTTTTCTCACGTGAATACATTGCAGATGATTTGTTGCGAGTGGCATGCCGGGTATCGCTGTTCCTCTTTTGGTGAGAAGGTTGCTGGTTCGAGGCCAGCCGGGGCTCTTCCAAAAGGAACTTGCTCATTCTCGTGAGCGGGTTTTCTCCGGTTTACTCCACTGGAGCAAAAACATGCGTCGAGATCATTGAATTTGCTCAATTCTAGGGCGTACCCCGCAATCTTCCCAAACGGCGCTGGAAACGTGCACCGGCACCATAAACCTTTGACTCTGAAAAGGGAAGATGGATTTGGGAAACGCGAGAGCTGCTTCCTGGGTACCGATTGATGCAAAGGGCCACCGCTTTGACACCTCGTATGAGCGGATTACGATTGGAGGATACTCTTCTCTGCAAAGACACAGATCGCGTTCATTAATTTTCACAAAGAATACAGACAATGAACGAACGAGGTAGTAAACGGGTAAACATTTATGGGCAACACTTTAGTTTTCCTCTTAGTGCGACTGATTTCTTAAAAAAAAAAAAAAAATATAAGAAATGTTCAAAACACTTCAAAATGATCACTTCTACGACGGTCCCGAGAAAATCACAATATCCAATGTACGAATCATGGATGAAACGCGTACAAAAAGTGAGCTAAGATTGTTTTGGTTTCTTTATTTTTTTACATTTTTAACATTTTACCACAAACAATTTGTACATTTTACAAACGCATCGAACAAAACGTGTGCTGGACACCAAATCTGCTCTCTTTCGTTATTGGGCAGCCTGGCATCGCGTGCACTTTACCCGTATGTTGTTCTCTGAGTGAGTCTTGAGTGTGGCTTTTGGGGTGCGGTCGGCTCTCATAAACACACGCACATCTCTCGCTGACGTTGGCTGTGTGTTTCTGGCATTGTCCTGCTGACTGCGGCGAGCAGAAGAAATCAACTCGTCAAAACGGACAACGCCACCGCGGGAATTTCACCAGGAGAATCTAAGGGGACAAGTAAAAGCAGACTCTGTTTAAAAGACAGCGCATGTCAAAGGCAGAACACCAACGCAATTTATTGGCCTTCACGAATTCACACAGACACGTCATCGCAGTCGCGGCGTGGAGAGAACCCTGTGCTTTTACTGACTCTGCAAAGCATTTCTACTAGGGAGAGAGAGAGAGAGAGAGAGAGAGAGAGAGAAATCACTGTCACAGCCTTCGTTTCTGCTGCTTTCTGAAAAAAGAAACCCGTACTTGGCTCATTAGCATCTGTAACCAGCAGGAGCCGCCCGCTAGCCTCGAACTAGTGACCTTTTGATGAAAAGCCACAGTGCTGGCTCTTGTGAAATGCGTCGACTGTAAAGAACAGCCTTAGCACAGGCCCAAAGGGCCGCAGTCACGGACACATTTGGAATGTCAGGTTTGCTCTCAAAGCTAAATTTTGTCACTGTAGTTATAGCTGCAACCCATCTTTAGAGAGAAAAAAGACAAGTTGTGAATTTTCCTGTCTCTATCCCTTTTTTTTTCAATTAAACACAGCCGCAATAGCACACAAGTTCAAGTTTGATTATTTATATAGCGCTTTTCACAACGGACAGTGTCGCAAAGCAGCTTTACAGTAAACCAACAAGTTGAAACTCGAAAAAGAGAAAAAAATTAATTAATAAGTGGTGAATATTTCCCTAATAAGACTATGAGGTGGTCTGGAAATGTTTTGTTGAAACCCAAATGAATTTACTAGGTCTATAAATGACAGTCCAAGGGCATCACCTGGTTCATCTACATGAAAATTAAAATCTCCCACAAGCAGTAATTTATCAAAAGTGACCAAGAGATCAGAGAGAAATTGAACAAAAAAGCGTTACTCAAACCTCGCCCTCTCTCTCTCTCTCTCTCTCTCTCTCTCTCTCTTTCTCTTTCTCTCTCTGCGGTTTTTTTTTTTTTTTCTCCCTCAGGTGGCGAACCTCTGAAAAGAAAAAACACAAATACATAGCACGAATCTGTTGAAGTGGTAAAGCGTCCAGTTAACCACGAGCTTCAAATAAAAGACAAAAGCATTTCTTAGGCAAGTAAAACCAGACACATCAAGTCTAAACAAGCGTTTATCAGTCAGGCGTGACTATAATGACGAGCGTGACGACGCAACCAATAGAGTTGAACGTCATTTGCATAGGTCCCTGTTTGAGCAAACCTTGAATCTACTCCGTCGAGACGAGGAACCAAATGACCTGAGAGCTTAAGCCCACCGAGAATCACACGCTGCTCGCGAACAGAGTGTTGGGGGAGACCCTGAATATTTCCGGTCACCGTCAACTTAAATGCACTGCATAATAGGCCCTTTATAATGAGCGCACGACGTCACAATTGGCTGTGAGCGGGGCGGCAGCTCATTGATGTGTCTGAAGTCTGTGTGGATTTGCGGTGCGGGGAAGAGGATGCGCACTTTTTTTTTTTCTTTCGCGCGGCTTCATATTGTTAAATAAAATAAATGTATAAAATAAAAATGTATTTAAAATAAAGAAATAAACGGCATGAGAACAACAACAATAGCAAATAATAATATGAATATCAACAATACAATTACTTAAAATCGAATTTCACAAACTGCTGTATTTATGCACTTCCAAAACGAGTGATCAAACGAATCGGGATCATCAGAGTAAAAACAGTATTTCGTGTCAGTATAATTGTTATGTCTTTTCAAAGAACACTTGTCTAGTTATAAAATATCTATGGTTTTAACCATAGACTTTAAAACCTAATCACAGGGTATGGGGGTTTCAAAATCCATCACCGCGCATGCGCGTATGAACATTGATTACGTCCTCAATACTATTGATTACGTCCTCAATACTATTGAGTACGTCATCGCGCATGTGTGTTTCGATATTCATTACCGCGCATGCCTTAGAACAATTGTTAGGTGCTCAATGCCATTGAGTACGTAACCAATGCGAGGGCACTTTACATTTTGGCCGTGATGAGTCGGGGTGGGACTCGTCATCAGCATCACGCCGGTGTAGCTGTGTCAGCGACGGGCTTTTGGGTGACAGAGGCTTGTCCGTTGTTTTTTTTTTGTTTTTTTTTCTCTTCTCATTTTTCTCGCGTGAATACATTGCAGATGATTTGTTGCGAGTGGCACGCCGGGTATCGCTGTTCCTCTTTTAGTGAAAAGGTTGCTGGTTCGAGGCCAGCCGGGGCTCTTCCAAAAGGAACTTGCTCATTCTCGTGGGCGGGTTTTCTCGGGTTTACTCCACTGGAGCAAAAACATGCGTCGAGATCATTGAATTTGCTCAATTCTAGGGCGTACCCCGCAATCTTCCCAAACGGCGCTGGAAGCGTGCACGGGCACCATAAGCCTTTGACTCTGAAAAGGGAAGATGGATTTGGGAAACGCGAGAGCTGCTTCCTGGGTACCGATTGATGCAAAAGGCCACCGCTTTGACACCTCGTATGAGCGGATTACGATTGAAGGATACTCTTCTCTGCAAGGACACAGATCGCGTTCATTAATTTTCACAACGAATGCAGACAATGAACGAACGAGGTAGTAAACGGGTAAACATTTATGGGCAGCACTTTAGTTTTCCTCTTAGTGCGACTGATTTCTTGTTAAATTGAAAAAAATATAAGAAATGTTCAAAACACTTCAAAATGATCACTTCTACGACGGTCCCGAGAAAATCACAATATCCAATGTACGAATCATAGATGAAACACGTGCAAAAAGTGAGCTAAGATTGTTTTGGTTTCTTTATTTTTTTACATTTTTAACATTTTACCATAAACAATTTGGACATGTTACAAACGCATCGAACAAAACGTGTGCTGGACACCAAATCTGCTCTCTTTCCGTTATTGGGCAGCCTGGCATCGCGTGCACTTTACCCGTATATTGTTCTCTGAGTGAGTCTTGAGTGTGGCTTTTGGAGTGCGGTCGGCTCTCATAAACACACGCACATCTCTCGCTGACGTTGGCTGTGTGTTTCTGGCATTGTCCTGCTGACCGCGACGAGCAGAAGAAATCAACTCGTCAAAACGGACAACGCCACCGCGGAAATTTCACCAGGAGAATCTAAGGGAACAAGTAAAAGCAGACTCTGTTTAAAAGACAGCACATGTCAAAGGCAGAACACCAGCGCAATTTATTGGCCTTCACGAATTCACACAGACACGTCATCGCAGTCGCGGCGTGGAGAGAACCCTGTGCTTTTACTGACTCTGTAAAGCATTTCTACTAGGGAGAGAGAGAGAGAGAGAGAGAAATCCCTGTCACAGCCTTCGTTTCTGCTGCTTTCTGAAAAAGAAACCCGTACTTGGCTCATTAGCATCTGTAACCAGCAGGAGCCGCCCGCTAGCCTCGAACTAGTGACCTTTTGATGAAAAGCCACAGTGCTAGCTCTTGTGAAATGCGTCGACTGTAAAGAACAGCCTTAGCACAGGCCCAAAGGGCCGCAGTCACGGACACATTTGGAATGTCAGTTTTGCTCTCAAAGCTAAATTTTGTCACTGTAGTTATAGCTGCAACCCATCTTTAGAGAGAAAAAAGACAAGTTGTGAATTTTCTTGTCTCTATCCCTTTTTTTTTTCAATTAAACACAGCCGCAATAGCACACAAGTTCAAGTTTGATTATTTATATAGCGCTTTTCACAACGGACAGTGTCTCAAAGCAGCTTTACAGTAAACCAACAAGTTGAAACTCGAAAAAGAGGAAAAAATTAATTAATAAGTGGTGTATATTTCCCTAATAAGACTATGAGGTGGTCTGGAAATGTTTTGTTGAACCCCAAATGAATTTACTAGGTCTATAAATGACAGTCCAAGGGCATCACCTGGTTCATCTACATGAATATTAAAATCTCCCACAAGCAGTAATGTATCAAAGGTGACCAAGAGATCAGAGAGAAATTGAACAAAAAAACGTTACTCAAACCTGGCCCTCTCTCTCTCTCTCTCTCTCTTTCTCTTTCTCTCTCTGCGGCTTTTGGAGCGTGTGCGCCCTCAGGTGGCGAACCTCTGAAAAGAAAAAACACAAATACATAGCACGAATCTGTTGAAGTGGTTAAGTGTCCAGTTAACCACGAGCTTCAAATAAAAGACAAAAGCATTTCTTAGGCAAGTAAAACCAGACACACCAAGTCTAAACAAACGCTTATCAGTCAGGCGTGACGAGAATGACGAGCGTGACGACGCAACCAATAGAGTTGAACGCCATTTGCATAGGTCCCTGTTTGAGCAAACCTTGAATCTACTCCGCCGAGACGAGGAACCAAATGACCTGAGAGCTTAAGCCCACCGAGAATCACACGCTGCTCGCGAACAGAGTGTTGGGGAGACCCTGAATATTTCCGGTCACCGTCAACTTAAATGCACTGCATAATAGGCCATTTATAATGAGCGCACGACGTCACAATTGGCTGTGAGCGGGCGGCAGCTCACTGATGTGTCTGAAGTCTGTGTGGATTTGCGGTGCGGGGAAGAGGATGCGCACCTTTTTTTTTTTTCTTTCGCACGGCTTCATATTGTTAAATAAAATAAATGTATAAAATAAAAATGTATTTAAAATGAAGAAATAAACAGCATTAGAACAACAACAATAGCAAATAATAATATGAATATCAACAATACAATTACTTAAAATCGAATTTCACAAACTGCTGTGTTTATGCACTTCCAAAACGAGTGATCAAACGAATCGGGATCATCAGAGTAAAAACAGTATTTCGTGGCAGTAGAATTGTTATGTCTTTTCAAAGAACACTTGTCTAATTATAAAATATCTATGGTTTTAACCATAGACTTTAAAACCTAATCACAGGGTATGGGAGTTTCAAAATCCATCACCGCGCATGCGCGTATGAACATTGATTACGGCCTCAATACTATTGAGTACGTCATCGCGCATGTGTGTTTCGATATTCATTACCACGCATGCCTTAGAACATTTGTTAGGTGCTCAATGCCATTGAGTACGTAACCAATGCGAGGGCACTTTACATTTTGACCATGATGAGTCGGGTGGGACTCGTCATCAGCATCACGCCGGTGTAGCTGTGTCAGCGACGGGCTTTTGGGTGACAGAGGCTTGTCCGTGTTTTTTTTTGTTTTTTTTCTCCATCTCATTTTTCTCGCGTGAATACATTGCAGATGATTTGTTGCGAGTGGCACGCCGGGTATCGCTGTTCCTCTTTTAGTGAGAAGGTTGCTGGTTCGAGGCCAGCCGGGGCTCTTCCAAAAGGAACTTGCTCATTCTCGTGAGCGGGTTTTCTCCGGTTTACTCCACTGGAGCAAAAACATGCGTCGAGATCATTGAATTTGCTCAATTCTAGGGCGTACCCCCAATCTTCCCAAACGGCGCTGGAAACGTGCACCGGCACCATAAGCCTTTGACTCTGAAAAGGGAAGATGGATTTGGGAAACGCGAGAGCTGCTTCCTGGGTACCGATTGATGCAAAGGGCCACCGCTTTGACACCTCGTATGAGCGGATTACGATTGAAGGATACTCTTCTCTGCAAAGACACAGATCGCGTTCATTAATTTTCACAGCGAATACAGACAATGAACGAACGAGGTAGTAAACGGGTAAACATTTATGGGCAACACTTTAGTTTTCCTCTTAGTGCGACTGATTTCTTGTTAAATTGAAAAAAATATAAGAAATGCTCAAAACACTTCAAAATGATCACTTCTACGACGGTCCCGAGAAAATCACAATATCCAATGTACGAATCATAGATGAAACACGTACAAAAAGTGAGCTAAGATTGTTTTGGTTTCTTTATTTTTATACATTTTTAACATTTTACCATAAACAATTTGTACATTTTACAAACGCATCGAACAAAACGTGTGCTGGACACCAAATCTGCTCTCTTTCCGTTATTGGGCAGCCCGGCATCGCGTGCACTTTACCCGCATGTTGTTCTCTGAGTGAGTCTTGAGTGTGGCTTTCGGAGTGCGGTCGGCTCTCATAAACACACGCACATCTCTCGCTGACGTTGGCTGTGTGTTTCTGGTATTGTCCTGCTGACTGCGACGAGCAGAAGAAATCAACTCGTCAAAACGGACAACGCCACCGCGGGAATTCCACCAGGAGAATCTAAGGGAACAAGTAAAAGCAGACTCTGTTTAAAAGACAGCGCATGTCATCGCGCATGTGTGTTTCGACATTCATTACCGCGCATGCCTTAGAACATTTGTTAGGTGCTCAATGCCATTGAGTACGTAACCAATGCCAGGGCACTTTACATTTTGACCATGATGAGTCGGGGTGGGACTCGTCATCAGCATCACGCCGGTGTAGCTGTGTCAGCGACGGGCTTTTGGGTGACAGAGGCTTGTCCGTTGTTTTTTTTTTTTTTTTTTTTTCCATCTCATTTTTTTCGCGTGAATACATTGCAGATGATTTGTTGCGAGTGGCACGCCGGGTATCGCTGTTCCTCTTTTAGTGAGAAGGTTGCTGGTTCGAGGCCAGCCGGAGCTCTTCCAAAAGGAACTTGCTCATTCTCGTGAGCGGGTTTTCTCCGGTTTACTCCACTGGAGCAAAAAAATGCGTCGAGATCATTGAATTTGCTCAATTCTAGGGCGTACCCCGCAATCTTCCCAAACGGCGCTGGAAACGTGCACCGGCACCATAAGCCTTTGACTCTGAAAAGGGAAGATGGATTTGGGAAACGCGAGAGCTGCTTCCTGGGTACCGATTGATGCAAAGGGCCACCGCTTTGACACCTCGTATGAGCGGATTACGATTGAAGGATACTCTTCTCTGCAAAGACACAGATCGCGTTCATTAATTTTCACAACGAATACAGACAATGAACGAACGAGGTAGTAAACGGGTAAACATTTATGGGCAACACTTTAGTTTTCCTCTTAGTGCGACTGATTTCTTGTTAAATTGAAAAAAATATAAGAAATGTTCAAAACACTTCAAAATGATCACTTCTACGACGGTCCCGAGAAAATCACAATATCCAATGTACGAATCATAGATGAAACACGTACAAAAAGTGAGCTAAGATTGTTTTGGTTTCTTTATTTTTTTACATTTTTAACATTTTACCATAAACAATTTGTACATTTTACAAACGCATCGAACAAAACGTGTGCTGGACACCAAATCTGCTCTCTTTCCGTTATTGGGCAGCCTGGCATCGCGTGCACTTTACCCGTATGTTGTTCTCTGAGTGAGTCTTGAGTGTGGCTTTCGGAGTGCGGTCGGCTCTCATAAACACACGCACATCTCTCGCTGACGTTGGCTGTGTGTTTCTGGCATTGTCCTGCTGACTGCGACGAGCAGAAGAAATCAACTCGTCAAAACGGACAACGCCACCGCGGGAATTTCACCAGGAGAATCTAAGGGAACAAGTAAAAGCAGACTCGGTTGAAAAGACAGCGCATGTCATCGCGCATGTGTGTTTCGATATTCATTACCGCGCATGCCTTAGAACATTTGTTAGGTGCTCAATGCCATTGAGTACGTAACCAATGCGAGGGCACTTTACATTTTGACCATGATGAGTCGGGGTGGGACTCGTCATCAGCATCACGCCGGTGTAGCTGTGTCAGCGACGGGCTTTTGGGTGACAGAGGCTTGTCCGTTGTTTTTTTTTGTTTTTTTTCTCCATCTCATTTTTCTCGCGTGAATACATTGCAGATGATTTGTTGCGAGTGGCACGCCGGGTATCGCTGTTCCTCTTTTAGTGAGAAGGTTGCTGGTTCGAGGCCAGCCGGGGCTCTTCCAAAAGGAACTTGCTCATTCTCGTGAGCGGGTTTTCTCCGGTTTACTCCACTGGAGCAAAAACATGCGTCGAGATCATTGAATTTGCTCAATTCTAGGGCGTACCCCGCAATCTTCCCAAACGGCGCTGGAAACGTGCACCGGCACCATAAGCCTTTGACTCTGAAAAGGGAAGATGGATTTGGGAAACGCGAGAGCTGCTTCCTGGTACCGATTGATGCAAAGGGCCACCGCTTTGACACCTCGTATGAGCGGATTACGATTGAAGGATACTCTTCTCTGCAAAGACACAGATCGCGTTCATTAATTTTCACAACTAATGCAGACAATGAACGAACGAGGTAGTAAACGGGTAAACATTTATGGGCAACACTTTAGTTTTCCTCTTAGTGCGACTGATTTCTTGTTAAATTGAAAAAAATATAAGAAATGTTCAAAACACTTCAAAATGATCACTTCTACGACGGTCCCGAGAAAATCACAATATCCAATGTACGAATCATAGATGAAACACGTAAAAAAAGTGAGCTAAGATTGTTTTGGTTTCTTTATTTTTTTACATTTTTAACATTTTACCATAAACAATTTGTACATTTTACAAACGCATCGAACAAAACGTGTGCTGGACACCAAATCTGCTCTCTTCCCGTTAGTGGGCAGCCTGGCATCGCGTGCACTTTACCCGTATGTTGTTCTCTGAGTGAGTCTTGAGTGTGGCTTTCGGAGTGCGGTCGGCTCTCATAAACACACGCACATCTCTCGCTGACGCTGGCTGTGTGTTTCTGGCATTGTCCTGCTGACTGCGACGAGCAGAAGAAATCAACTCGTCAAAACGGACAACGCCACCGCGGGAATTTCACCAGGAGAATCTAAGGGAACAAGTAAAAGCAGACTCTGTTTAAAAGACAGCGCATGTCATCGCGCATGTGTGTTTCGATATTCATTACCGCGCATGCCTTAGAACATTTGTTAGGTGCTCAATGCCATTGAGTACGTAACCAATGCGAGGGCACTTTACATTTTGACCATGATGAGTCGGGGTGGGACTCGTCATCAGCATCACGCCGGTGTAGCTGTGTCAGCGACCGGCTTTTGGGTGACAGAGGCTTGTCCGTTGTTTTTTTTTGTTTTTTTTTCTCCATCTCATTTTTTTCGCGTGAATACATTGCAGATGATTTGTTGCGAGTGGCACGCCGGGTATCGCTGTTCCTCTTTAGTGAGAAGGTTGCTGGTTCGAGGCCAGCCGGGGCTCTTCCAAAAGGAACTTGCTCATTCTCGTGAGCGGGGTTTCTCCGGCTTACTCCACTGGAGCAAAAACATGCGTCGAGATCATTGAATTTGCTCAATTCTAGGGCGTACCCCGCATCTTCCCAAACGGCGCTGGAAACGTGCACCGGCACCATAAGCCTTTGACTCTGAAAAGGGAAGATGGATTTGGGAAACGCGAGAGCTGCTTCCTGGGTACCGATTGATGCAAAGGGCCACCGCTTTGACACTTCGTATGAGCGGATTACGATTGAAGGATACTCTTCTCTGCAAAGACACAGATCGCTTTCATTAATTTTCACAACGAATGCAGACAATGAACGAACGAGGTAGTAAACGGGTAAACATTTATGGGCAACACTTTAGTTTTTCTTTTTTTGCGACTGATTTCTTGTTAAATTGAAAAAAATATAAGAAATGTTCAAAACACTTCAAAATGATCACTCCTACGACGGTCCCGAGAAAATCACAATATCCAATGTACGAATCATAGATGAAACACGTATAAAAAGTGAGCTAAGATTGTTTTGGTTTCTTTATTTTTTTACATTTTTAACATTTTACCAAAAACAATTTGTATATTTTACAAACGCATCGAACAAAACGTGTGCTGGACACCAAATCTGCTCTCTTCCCGTTATTGGGCAGCCTGGCATCGCGTGCACTTTACCCGTATGTTGTTCTCTGAGTGAGTCTTGAGTGTGGCTTTTTGAGTGCGGTCGGCTCTCATAAACACACGCACATCTCTCGCTGACGTTGGCTGTGTGTTTCTGGCATTGTCCTGCTGACTGCGACAAGCAGAAGAAATCAACTCGTCAAAACGGACAACGCCACCGCGGGAATTTCACCAGGAGAATCTAAGGGAACAAGTAAAGCAGACTCTGTTTAAAAGACAGCGCATGTCATCGCGCATGTGTGTTTCGATATTCATTACCGCGCATGCCTTAGAACATTTGTTAGGTGCTCAACGCCATTGAGTACGTAACCAATGCGAGGGCACTTTACATTTTGACCATGATGAGTCGGGGTGGGACTCGTCATCAGCATCACGCCGGTGTAGCTGTGTCAGCGACGGGCTTTTGGGTGACAGAGGCTTGTCCGCTGTTTTTTTTTGTTTTTTTTCTCCATCTCATTTTTCTCGCGTGAATACATTGCAGATGATTTGTTGGGAGTGGCACGCCGGGTATCGCTGTTCCTTTTTTAGTGAGAAGGTTGCTGGTTCGAGGCCAGCCGGGGCTCTTCCAAAAGGAACTTGCTCATTCTCGTGAGCTGGTTTTCTCCGGTTTACTCCACTGGAGCAAAAACATGCGTCGAGATCATTGAATTTGCTCAATTCTAGGGCGTACCCCGCAATCTTCCCAAACGGCGCTGGAAACGTGCACCCGCACCATAAGCCTTTGACTCTGAAAAGGGAAGATGGATTTGGGAAACGCGAGAGCTGCTTCCTGGGTACCGATTGATGCAAAGGGCCACCGCCTGGACACCTCGTATGAGCGGATTACGATTGAAGGATACTCTTCTCTGCAAAGACACAGATCGCGTTCATTAATTTTCACAACGCACACAGACAATGAACGAACGAGGTAGTAAACGGGTAAACATTTATGGGCAACACTTTAGTTTTTTTCTTAGTGCGACTGATTTCTTGTTAAATTGAAAAAAATATAAGAAATGTTCAAAACACTTCAAAATGATCACTTTTACGACGGTCCCGAGAAAATCACAATATCCAATGTACGAATCATAGATGAAACACGTACAAAAAGTGAGCTAAGATTGTTTTGGTTTCTTTATTTTTTTACATTTTAACATTTTACCATAAACAATTTGTACATTTTACAAACGCATCGAACAAAACGTGTGCTGGACACCAAATCTGCTCTCTTTCCGTTATTGGGCAGCCTGGCATCGCGTGCACTTTACCCGGATGTTGTTCTCTGAGTGAGTCTTGAGTGTGGCTTTCGGAGTGCGGTCGGCTCTCATAAACACACGCACATCTCTCGCTGACGTTGGCTGTGTGCTTCTGGCATTGTCCTGCTGACCGCGACGAGCAGAAGAAATCAACTCGTCAAAACGGACAACGCCACCGCGGGAATTTCAACAGGAGAATCTAAGGGAACAAGTAAAAGCAGACTCTGTTTAAAAGACAGCGCATGTCATCGCGCATGTGTGTTTCGATATTCATTACCGCGAATGCCTTAGAACATTTGTTAGGTGCTCAATGCCATTGAGTACGTAACCAATGCGAGGGCACTTTACATCTTGACCATGAGGAGTCGGGGTGGGACTCGTCATCAGCATCACGCCGGTGTAGCTGTGTCAGCGACGGGCTTTTGGGTGACAGAGGCTTGTCCGTTGTTTTTTTTTGTTTTTTTTTTTTCATCTCATTTTTCTCGCGTGAATACATTGCAGATGATTTGTTGCGAGTGGCACGTCGGGTATCGCTGTTCCTCTTTTAGTGAGAAGGTTGCTGGTTCGAGGCCAGCCGGGGCTCTTCCAAAAGGAACTTGCTCATTCGCGTGAGCGGGTTTTCTCCGGCTTACTCCACTGGAGCAAAAACATGCGTCGAGATCATTGAATTTGCTCAATTCTAGGGCGTACCCCGCAATCTTCCCAAACGGCGCTGGAAACGTGCACCGCACCATAAGCCTTTGACTCTGAAAAGGGAAGATGGATTTGGGAAACGCGAGAGCTGCGTCCTGGGTACCGATGGATGCAAAGGGCCACCGCTTTGACACCTCGTATGAGCGGATTACGATTGAAGGATACTCTTCTCTGCAAAGACACAGATCGCGTTCATTAATTTTCACAACTAATACAGACAATGAACGAACGAGGTAGTAAACGGGTAAACATTTATGGGCAACACTTTAGTTTTCCTCTTAGTGCAACTGATTTCTTGTAAAATTGAAAAAAATATAAGAAATGTTCAAAACACTTCAAAATGATCACTTCTACCACGGTCCCGAGAAAATCACAATATCCAATGTACGAATCATAGATGAAACACGTACAAAAAGTGAGCCAAGATTGTTTTGGTTTCTTTATTTTTTTACATTTTTTAACATTTTACCATAAACAATTTGTACATTTTACAAACGCATCGAACAAAACGTGTGCTGGACACCAAATCTGCTCTTTTTCCGTTATTGGGCAGCCTGGCATCGCGTGCACTTTACCCGTATGTTGTTCTCTGAGTGAGTCTTGAGTGTGGCTTTCGGAGTGCGGTCGCTCTCATAAACACACGCACATCTCTCGCTGACGTTGGCTGTGTGTTTCTGGCATTGTCCTGCTGACTGCGACAGCAGAAGAAATCAACTCGTCAAAACGGACAACGCCACCGCGGGAATTTCACCAGGAGAATCTAAGGGAACAAGTAAAAGCAGACTTTGTTTAAAAGACAGCGCATGTCATCGCGCATGTGTGTTTCGATATTCATTACCGCGCATGCCTTAGAACATTTGTTAGGTGCCCAATGCCATTGAGTACGTAACCAATGCGAGGGCACTTTACATTTTGACCATGATGAGTCGGGTTGGGACTCGTCATCAGCATCACGCCGGTGTAGCTGTGTCAGCGACGGGCTTTTGGGTGACAGAGGCTTGTCCGTTGTTTTTTTTTGTTTTTTCTCTCCATCTCATTTTTCTCGCGTGAATACATTGCAGATGATTTGTTGCGAGTGGCACGCCGGGTATCGCTGTTCCTCTTTTAGGGAGAAGGTTGCTGGTCCGAGGCCAGCCGGGGCTCTTCCAAAAGGAACTTGCTCATTCTCGTGAGCGGGTTTTCTCCGGTTTACTCCACTGGAGCAAAAAACATGCGTCGAGATCATTGAATTTGCTCAATTCTAGGGCGTACCCCCCAATCTTCCCAAACGGCGCTGGAAACGCGCACCGGCACCATAAGCCTTTGACTCTGAAAAGGGAAGATGGATTTGGGAAACGCGAGAGCTGCTTCCTGGGTACCGATTGATGCAAAGGCCACCGCTTTGACACCTCGTATGAGCGGATTACGATTGAAGGATACTCTTCTCTGCAAAGACACAGATCGCGCTCATTAATTTTTACAACGAATACAGACAATGAACGAACGAGGTAGTAAACGGGTAAACATTTATGGGCAATACTTTAGTTTTCCTCTTAGTGCGACTGATTTCTTGTTAAATTGAAAAAAATATAAGAAATGTTCAAAACACTTCAAAATGATCAATTCTACGACGGTCCCGAGAAAATCACAATATCCAATGTACGAATCATAGATGAAACACGTACAAAAAGTGAGCTAAGATTGTTTTGGTTTCTTTATTTTTTACATTTTTAACATTTTACCATAAACAATTTGTACATTTTACAAACGCATCGAACAAAACGTGTGCTGGACACCAAATCTGCTCTCTTTCCGTTATTGGGCAGCCTGGCATCGCGTGCACTTTACCCGTATGTTGTCCTCTGAGTGAGTCTTGAGTGTGGCTTTCGGAGTGCGGTCGGCTCTCATAAACACACGGACATCTCTCGCTGACGTTGGCTGTGTGTTTCTGGCATTGTCCTGCTGACTGCGACGAGCAGAAGAAATCAACTCGTCAAAACGAACAACGCCACCGCGGGAATTTCACCAGGAGAATCTAAGGGAACAAGTAAAAGCAGACTCTGTTTAAAGACAGCGCATGTCATCGCGCATGTGTGTTTCGATATTCATTACCGCGCATGCCTTAGAACATTTGTTGGGTGCTCAATGCCATTGAGTACGTAACCAATGCGAGGGCACTTTACATTTTGACCATGATGAGTCGGGGCGGGACTCGTCATCAGCATCACGCCGGTGTAGCTGTGTCAGCGACGGGCTTTTGGGTGACAGAGGCTTGTCCGTTGTTTTTTTGTTTTTTTTCTCCATCTCATTTTTCTCGCGTGAATACATTGCAGATGATTTGTTGGCAGTGGCACGCCGGGTATCGCTGTTCCTCTTTTAGTGAGAAGGTTGCTGGTTCGAGGCCAGCCGGGGCTCTTCCAAAGGGAACTTGCTCGTTCTCGTGAGCGGGTTTTCTCCGGTTTACTCCACTGGAGCAAAAACATGCGTCGTGATCATTGAATTTGCTCAATTCTAGGGCGTACCCCGCAATCTTCCCAAACGGCGCTGGAAACGTGCACCGGCATCATAAGCCTTTGACTCTGAAAAGGGAAGATGGATTTGGGAAACGCGAGAGCTGCTTCCTGGGTACCCATTGATGCAAAGGGCCACCGCTTTGACACCTCGTATGAGCGGATTACGATTGAAGGATACTCTTCGCTGCAAAGACACAGATCGCGTTCATTAATTTTCACAACGAATACAGACAATGAACTAACGAGGTAGTAAACGGGTAAACATTTATGGGCAACACTTTAGTTTTTCTCTTAGTGCGACTGATTTCTTGTTAAATTGAAAAAATATAAGAAATGTTCAAAACACTTCAAAATGATCACTTCTACGACGGTCCCGCGAAAATCACAATAACCAATGTACGAATCATAGATGAAACACGTACAAAAAGTGAGCTAAGATTGTTTTGGTTTCTTTATTTTATTACATTTTTAACATTTTACCATAAACAATTTGTACATTTTACAACCGCAGCGAACAAAACGTGTGCTGGACACCAAATCTGCTCTCTTTCCGTTATTGGGCAGCCTGGCATCACGTGCACTTTACCCGTATGTTGTTCTCTGAGTGAGTCTTGAGTGTGGCTTTCGGAGTGCGGTCCGCTCTCATAAACACACGCACATCTCTCGCTGACGTTGGCTGTGTGTTTCTGGCATTGTCCTGCTGACCGCGACGAGCAGAAGAAATCAACTCGTCAAAACGGACAACGCCACCGCTGGAATTTCACCAGGAGAATCTAAGGGAACAAGTAAAAGCAGACTCTGTTTAAAAGACAGCGCATGTCATCGCGCATGTGTGTTTCGATATTCATTACCGCGCATGCCTTTGAACATTTGTTAGGTGCTCAATGCCATTGAGTACGTAACCAATGCGAGGGCACTTTACATTTTGACCATGATGAGTCGGGGTGGGACTCGCCATCAGCATCACGCCGGTGTAGCTGTGTCAGCGACGGGCTTTTGGGTGACAGAGGCTTGTCCGTTGTTTTTTTTTTGTTTTTTTTTTTCATCTCATTTTTCTCGCGTGAATACATTGCAGATGATTTGTTGCGAGTGGCACGCCGGGCATCGCTGTTCCTCTTTTAGTGAGAAGGTTGCTGGTTCGAGGCCAGCCGGGCTCTTCCAAAAGGAACTTGCTCATTCTCGTGAGCGGGTTTTCTCCGGTTTACTCCACTGGAGCAAAACATGCGTCGAGATCATTGAATTTGCTCAATTCTAGGGCGTACCCCGCAATCTTCCCAAACGGCGCTGGAAACGTGCACCGGCACCATAAGCCTTTGACTCTGAAAAGGGAAGATGGATTTGGGAAACGCGAGAGCTGCTTCCTGGGTACCGATTGATGCAAAGGGCCACCGCTTTGACACCTCGGATGAGCGGATTACGATTGAAGGATACTCTTCTCTGCAAAGACACAGATCGCGCTCATTAATTTTCACAACGAATACAGACAATGAACGAACGGGGTAGTAAACGGGTAAACATTTATGGGCAACACTTTAGTTTTCCTCTTAGTGCGACTGATTTCTTGTTAAATTGAAAAAATATAAGAAATGTTCAAAACACTTCAAAATGATCACTTCTACGACGGTCCCGAGAAAATCACAATATCCAATGTACTAATCATAGATTAAACACGTACAAAAAGTGAGCTAAGATTGTTTTGGTTTCTTTATTTTTTTACATTTTTAACATTTTACCATAAACAATTTGTACATTTTACAAACGAATAGAACAAAACGTGTGCTGGACACCAAATCTGCTCTCTTTCCGTTATTGGGCAGCCTGGCATCGCGTGCACTTTACCCGTATGTTGTTCTCTGAGTGAGTCTTGAGTGGGGCTTTCGGAGTGCGGTCGGCTCTCATAAACACACGCACATCTCTCGCTGACGTTGGCTGTGTGTTTCTGGTATTGTCCTGCTGACTGCGACGAGCAGAAGAAATCAACTCGTCAAAACGGACAACGCCACCGCGTGAATTTCACCAGGAGAATCTAAGGGAACAAGTAAAAGCAGACTCTGTTTAAAAGACAGCACATGTCATCGCGCATGTGTGTTTCGATATTCATTACCGCGCATGCCTTAGAACATTTGTTAGGTGCTCATTGCCATTGGGTACGTAACCAATGCGAGGGCACTTTACATTTTGACCATGATGAGTCGGGGTGGGACTCGTCATCAGCATCACGCCGATGTAGCTGTGTCAGCGACGGGCTTTTGGGTGACAGAGGCTTGTCCGTTGTTTTTTTTTGTTTTTTTTTTCCATCTCATTTTTCTCGCGTGAATACATTGCAGATGATTTGTTGGGAGTGGCACGCCGGGTATCGCTGTTCCTCTTTTAGTGAGAAGGTTGTTGGTTCGAGGCCAGCCGGGGCTCTTCCAAAAGGAACTTGCTCATTCTCGTGAGCGGGTTTTCTCCGGTTTACTCCACTGGAGCAAAAACATGCGCCGAGATCATTGAATTTGCCCAATTCTAGGGCGTACCCCGCAATCTTCCCAAACGGCGCTGGAAACGTGCACCCGCACCATAAGCCTTTGACTCTGAAAAGGGAAGATGGATTTGGGAAACGCGAGAGCTGCTTCCTGGGTACCGATTGATGCAAAGGGCCACCGCTTTGACACCTCGTATGAGCCGATTACGATTGAAGGATACTCTTCTCTGCAAAGACACAGATCGCGTTCATTAATTTTCACAACTAATGCAGACAATGAACGAACGAGGTAGTAAACGGGTAAACATTTATGGGCAACACTTTAGTTTTTCTCTTAGTGCGATTGATTTCTTGTTAAATTGAAAAAAATATAAGAAATGTTCAAAACACTTCAAAATGATCACTTCTACGACGGTCCCGAGAAAATCACAATATCCAATGCACGAATCATCGATGAAACACGTACAAAAAGTGAGCTAAGATTGTTTTGGTTTCTTTATTTTTTTACAATTTTAACATTTTACCATAAACAATTTGTACATTTTACAAACGCATCGAACAAAACGCGTGCTGGACACCAACTCTGCTCTCTTTCCGTTATTGGGCAGCCTGGCATCGCGTGCACTTTACCCGTATGTTGTTCTCTGAGTGAGTCTTGAGTGTGGCTTTTGGAGTGCGGTCGGCGCTCATAAACACACGCACATCTCTCGCTGACGTTGGCTGTGTGTTTCTGGCATTGTCCTGCTGACTGCGACGAGCAGAAGAAATCAACTCGTCAAAACGGACAACGCCACCGCGGGAATTTCACCAGGAGAATCTAAGGGAACAAGTAAAAGCAGACTCTGTTTAAAAGACAGCGAATGTCATCGCGCATGTGTTTCGACATTCATTACCGCGCATGCCTTAGAACATTTGTTAGGTGCTCAATGCCATTGAGTACGTAACCAATGCGAGGGCACTTTACATTTTGACCATGATGATTCGGGGTGGGACTCGTCATCAGCATCACGCCGGTGTAGCTGTGTCAGCGACGGGCTTTTGGGTGACAGAGGCTGGTCCGTTGTTTTTTTTTTGTTTTTTTTTCCCCATCTCATTTTTCTCGCGTGAATACATTGCAGATGATTTGTTGCGAGTGGCACGCCGGGTATCGCCGTTCCTCTTTTAGTGAGAAGGTTGCTGGTTCGAGGCCAGCCGGGGCTCTTCCAAAAGGAACTTGCCCATTCGCGTGAGCGGGTTTTCTCCGGTTTACTCCACTGGAGCAAAAACATGCGTCGAGATCATTGAATTTGCTCAATTCTAGGGCGTACCTCGCAATCTTCCCAAACGGCGCTGGAAACGTGCACCGGCACCATAAGCCTTTGACTCTGAAAAGGGAAGATGGATTTGGGAAACGCGCGAGCTGCTTCCTGGGTGCCGATTGATGCAAAGGGCCACCGCTTTGACACCTCGTATGAGCGGATTACGATTGAAGGATACTCTTCTCTGCAAAGACACAGATCGCGTTCATTAATTTCACAACGAATACAGACAATGAACGAACGAGGTAGTAAACGGGTAAACATTTATGGGCAACACTTTAGTTTTCCTCTTAGTGCGATTGATTTCTTGTTAAATTGAAAAAAATATAAGAAATGTTCAAAACACTTCAAAATGATCACTTCTACGACGGTCCCGAGAAAATCATAATATCCAATGTACGAATCATAGATGAAACACGTACAAAAAGTGAGCTAAAGTTGTTGTTTTCTTTATTTTCTTTATTTATTTATTTATTTTTTTTTACATTTTAACATTTTACCATAAACAATTTGTACATTTTACAAAAGCATCGAACCAAACGTGTGCTGGACACCAAATCTGCTCTCTTTCCGTTATTGGGCAGCCTGGCATCGCATGCACTTTACCCGTATGTTGTTCTCTGAGTGAGTCTTGAGTGTGGCTTTCGGAGTGCGGTCGGTTCTCATAAACACACGCACATCTCTCGCTGACGTTGGCTGTGTGTTTCTGGCATTGTCCTGCTGACTGCGACGCGCAGAAGAAATCAACTGGTCAAAACGGACAACGCCACCGCGGGAATTTCACCAGGAGAATCTAAGGGAACAAGTAAAAGCAGACTCTGTTTAAAAGACAGCGCATGTCATCACGCATGTGTGTTTCGATATTCATTACCGCGCATGCCTTAGAACATTTGTTAGGTGCTCAATGCCATTGAGTACGTAACTAATGCGAGGGCACTTTACATTTTGACCATGATGAGTCGGGGTGGGACTCGTCATCAGCATCCCGCCCGTGTAGCTGTGTCAGCGACGGGCTTTTGGGTGACAGAGGCTTGTCCGTTGTTTTTTTTTGTGTTTTTTCCCCATCTCATTTTTCTCGCGTGAATACATTGCAGATGATTTGTTGCGAGTGGCACGCCGGGTATCGCTGTTCCTCTTTTAGTGAGAAGGTTGCTGGTTCGAGGTCAGCCGGGGCTCTTCCAAAAGGAACTTGCTCATTCTCGTGAGCGGGTTTTCTCCGGTTTACTCCACTGGAGCAAAAACATGCGTCAAGATCATTGAATTTGCTCAATTCTAGGGCGTACCCCGCAATCTTCCCAAACGGCGCTTGAAACGTGCACCGGCACCATAAGCCTTTGACTCTGAAAAGGGAAGATGGATTTGGGAAACGCCAGAGCTGCTTCCTGGGTACCGATTGATGCAAAGGGCCACCGCTTTGACACCTCGCATGAGCGGATTACGATTGAAGGATACTCTTCTCTGCAAAGACACAGATCGCGTTCATTAATTTTCACAACGAATACAGACAATGAACCAACGAGGTAGTAAACGGGTAAACATTTATGGGCAACACTTTAGTTTTTCTCTTAGTGCGACTGATTTCTTGTTAAATTGAAAAAAATATATGAAATGTTCAAAACACTTCAAAATGATCACTTCTACGACGGTCCCGAGAAAATCACAATATCCAATGTACGAATCATAGATGAAACACGTACAAAAAGTGAGCTAAGATTGTTTTGGTTTCTTTATTATTTTACATTTTTAACATTTTACCATAAACAATTTGTACATTTTACAAACGCATCGAACAAAACGTGTGCTGGACACCAAATCTGCTCTCTCTCCGTTATCGGGCAGCCTGGCATCGCGTGCACTTTACCCGTATGTTGTTCTCTGAGTGAGTCTTGAGTGTGGCTGTCGGAGTGCGGTCGGCTCTCATAAACACACGCACATCTCTCGCTGACGCTGGCTGTGTGTTTCTGGCATTGCCCTGCTGACTGCGACGAGCAGAAGAAATCAACTCGTCAAAACGGACAACGCCACCGCGGGAATTTCACCAGGAGAATCTAAGGAAACAAGTAAAAGCAGACTCTGTTTAAAAGACAGCGCATGTCATCGCGCATGTGTGTTTCGATATTCATTACCGCGCATGCCTTAGAACATTTGTTAGGTGCTCAATGCCATTGAGTACGTAACCAATGCGAGGGCACTTACATTTTGACCATGATGAGTCGGGGTGGGACTCGTCATCAGCATCACGCCGGTGTAGCTGTGTCAGCGACGGGCTTTTGGGTGACAGAGGCTTGTCCGTTGTTTTTTTTTTTTGTTTTTTTTTCCCCATCTCATTTTTCTCGCGTGAATACATTGCAGATGATTTGTTGGGAGTGGCACGCCGGGTATCGCTGTTCCTTTTTTAGTGAGAAGGTTGCTGGTTCGAGGCCAGCCGGGGCTCTTCCAAAAGGAACTTGCTCATTCTCGCGAGCGGGTTTTCTCCGGCTTACTCCACTGGAGCAAAAACATGCGTCGAGATCATTGAATTTGCTCAATTCTAGGGCTTACCCCGCAATCTTCCCAAACGGCGCTGGAAACGTGCACCGGCACCATAAGCCTTGGACTCTGAAAAGGGAAGATGGATTTGGGAAACGCGAGAGCTGCTTCCTGGGTACCGATTGATGCAAGGGCCACCGCTTTGACACCTCGTATGAGCGGATTACGATTGAAGGATACTCTTCTCTGCAAAGACACAGATCGCGTTCATTAATTTTCACAACCAATACAGACAATGAACGAACGAGGTAGTAAACGGGTAAACATTTATGGGCAACACTTTAGTTTTCCTTTTAGTGCGACTGATTTCTTGTTAAATTGAAAAAATATAAGAAATGTTCAAAACACTTCAAAATGATCACTTCTACGACGGTCCCGAGAAAATCACAATATCCATTGTACGAATCATAGATGAAAAAAAAAAAAAAAGTGAGCTAAGATTGTTTTGGTTTCTTTATTTTTTTACATTTTTAACATTTTACCATAAACAATTTGTACATTTTACAAACGCATCGAACAAAAAGTGTGCTGGACACCAAATCTGCTCTCTTTCCGTTATTGGGCAGCCTGGCATCGCCTGCACTTTACCCGTATGTTGTTCTCTGAGTGAGTCTTGAGTGTGGCTTTCGGAGTGCGGTCGGCGCCCATAAACACACGCACATCTCTCGCTGACGTTGGCTGTGTGTTTCTGGCATTGTCCTGCTGACTGCGACGAGCAGAAGAAATCAACTCGTCCAAACGGACAACGCCACCGCGGGAATTTCACCAGGAGAATCTAAGGGAACAAGTAAAAGCAGACTCTGCTTAAAAGACAGCGCATGTCAAAGGCAGAACACCAACGCAATTTATTGGCCTTCACGAATTCACACAGACACGTCATCGCAGTCGCGGCGTGGAGAGAACCCTGTGCTTTTACTGACTCTGTAAAGCATTTCTACTAGGGAGAGAGAGAGAGAGAGAGAGAGAGAGAAATCACTGTCACAGCCTTCGTTTCTGCTGCTTTCTGAAAAAGAAACCCGTACTTGGCTCATTAGCATCTGTAACCAGCAGGAGCCGCCCGCTAGCCTCGAACTAGTGACCTTTTGATGAAAAGCCACAGTGCTAGCTCTTGTGAAATGCGCCGACTGTAAAGAACAGCCTTAGCACAGGCCCAAAGGGCCGCAGTCACGGACACATTTGGAATGTCAGTTTTGCTCTCAAAGCTAAATTTTGTCACTGTAGTTATAGCTGCAACCCATCTTTAGAGAGAAAAAAGACAAGTCTCGAATTTTCTTGTCTCTATCCCTTTTTTTTTCAATTAAACACAGCCGCAATAGCACACAAGTTCAAGTTTGATTATTTATATAGCGCTTTTCACAACGGACAGTGTCTCAAAGCAGCTTTACAGTAAACCAACAAGTTGAAACTCGAAAAAGAGGAAAAAATTAATTAATAAGTGGTGTATATTTCCCTAATAAGACTATGAGGTGGTCTGGAAATGTTTTGTTGAACCCCAAATGAATTTACTAGGTCTATAAATGACAGTCCAAGGGCATCACCTGGTTCATCTACATGAATATTAAAATCTCCCACAAGCAGTAATTTATCAAAAGTGACCAAGAGATCAGAGAGAAATTGAACAAAAAAACGTTACTCAAACCTGGCCCTCTCTCTCTCTCTCTCTTTCTCTTTCTCTCTCTGCGGTTTTTGGAGCGTGTGCGCCCTCAGGTGGCGAACCTCTGAAAAGAAAAAACACAAATACATAGCACGAATCTGTTGAAGTGGTTAAGCGTCCAGTTAACCACGAGCTTCAAATAAAAGACAAAAGCATTTCTTAGGCAAGTAAAACCAGACACATCAAGTCTAAACAAACGTTTATCAGTCAGGCGTGACGAGAATGACGAGCGTGACGACGCAACCAATAGAGTTGAACGCCATTTGCATAGGTCCCTGTTTGAGCAAACCTTGAATCTACTCCGTCGAGACGAGGAACCAAATGACCTGAGAGCTTAAGCCCACCGAGAATCACACGCTGCTCGCGAACAGAGTGTTGGGGGAGACCCTGAATATTTCCGGTCACCGTCAACTTAAATGCACTGCATAATAGGCCATTTATAATGAGCGCACGACGTCACAATTGGCTGTGAGCGGGGCGGCAGCTCACTGATGTGTCTGAAGTCTGTGTGGATTTGCGGTGAGGGGAAGAGGATGCGCACTTTTTTTTTTTCTTTCGCACGGCTTCATATTGTTAAATAAAATAAATGTATAAAATAAAAATGTATTTAAAATAAAGAAATAAACAGCATTAGAACAACAACAATAGCAAATAATAATATGAATATCAACAATACAATTACTTAAAATCGAATTTCACAAACTGCTGTATTTATGCACTTCCAAAACGAGTGATCAAACGAATCGGGATCATCAGAGTAAAAACAGTATTTCGTGTCAGTATAATTGTTATGTCTTTTCAAAGAACACTTGTCTGATTATAAAATATCTATGGTTTTAACCATAGACTTTAAAACCTAATCACAGGGTATGGGAGTTTCAAAATCCATCACCGCGCATGCGCGTATGAACATTGATTACGTCCTCAATACTATTGAGTACGTCATCGCGCATGTGTGTTTCGATATTCATTACCGCGCATGCCTTAGAACATTTGTTAGGTGCTCAATGCCATTGAGTACGTAACCAATGCGAGGGCACTTTACATTTTGACCATGATGAGTCGGGGTGGGACTCGTCATCAGCATCACGCCGGTGTAGCTGTGTCAGCGACGGGCTTTTGGGTGACAGAGGCTTGTCCGTTGTTTTTTTTGTTTTTTTTCTCCATCTCATTTTTCTCGCGTGAATACATTGCAGATGATTTGTTGCGAGTGGCACGCCGGGTATCGCTGTTCCTCTTTTAGTGAGAAGGTTGCTGGTTCGAGGCCAGCCGGGGCTCTTCCAAAAGGAACTTGCTCATTCTCGTGAGCGGGTTTTCTCCGGTTTACTCCACTGGAGCAAAAACATGCGTCGAGATCATTGAATTTGCTCAATTCTAGGGCGTACCCCGCAATCTTCCCAAACGGCGCTGGAAACGTGCACCGGCACCATAAGCCTTTGACTCTGAAAAGGGAAGATGGATTTGGGAAACGCGAGAGCTGCTTCCTGGGTACCATTGATGCAAAGGGCCACCGCTTTGACACCTCGTATGAGCGGATTACGATTGAAGGATACTCTTCTCTGCAAAGACACAGATCGCGTTCATTAATTTTCACAACGAATGCAGACAATGAACGAACGAGGTAGTAAACGGGTAAACATTTATGGGCAACACTTTAGTTTTCCTCTTAGTGCGACTGATTTCTTGTTAAATTGAAAAAAAATATAAGAAATGTTCAAAACACTTCAAAATGATCACTTCTACGACGGTCCCGAGAAAATCACAATATCCAATGTACGAATCATAGATGAAACACGTACAAAAAGTGAGCTAAGATTGTTTTGGTTTCTTTATTTTTTTACATTTTTAACATTTTACCATAAACAATTTGTACATTTTACAAACGCATCGAACAAAACGTGTGCTGGACACCAAATCTGCTCTCTTTCCGTTATTGGGCAGCCTGGCATCGCGTGCACTTTACCCGTATGTTGTTCTCTGAGTGAGTCTTGAGTGTGGCTTTCGGAGTGCGGTCGGCTCTCATAAACACACGCATATCTCTCGCTGACGTTGGCTGTGTGTTTCTGGCATTGTCCTGCTGACTGCGACGAGCAGAAGAAATCAACTCGTCAAAACGGACAACGCCACCGCCGGAATTTCACCAGGAGAATCTAAGGGAACAAGTAAAAGCAGACTCTGTTTAAAAGACAGCGCATGTCATCGCGCATGTGTGTTTCGACATTCAGTACCGCGCATGCCTTAGAACATTTGTTAGGTGCTCAATGCCATTGAGTACGTAACCAATGCGAGGGCACTCTACACTTTGACCATGATGAGTCGGGGTGGGACTCGTCATCAGCATCACGCCGGTGTAGCTGTGTCAGCGACGTGCTTTTGGGTGACAGAGGCTTGTCCGTTGTTTTTTTTTTGTTTTTTTTCCCCATCTCATTTTTTTCGCGTGAATACATTGCAGATGATTTGTTGCGAGTGGCACGCCGGGTATCGCTGTTCCTCTTTAGTGAGAAGGTTGCTGGTTCGAGGCCAGCCGGGGCTCTTCCAAAAAGAACTTGCTCATTCTCGTGAGCGGGTTTTCTCCGGTTTACTCCACTGGAGCAAAAACATGCGTCGAGATCATTGAATTTGCTCAATTTTAGGGCGTACCCCGCAATCTTCCCAAACGGCGCTGGAAACGTGCACCGGCACCATAAGCCTTTGACTCTGAAAAGGGAAGATGGATTTGGGAAACGCGAGAGCTGCTTCCTGGGTACCGATTGATGCAAACGGCCACCGCTTTGACACCTCGTATGAGCGGATTACGATTGAAGGATACTCTTCTCTGCAAAGACACAGATCGCGTTCAATAATTTTCACAACGAATACAGACAATGAACGAACCAGGTAGTAAACGGTAAACATTTATAGGCAACACTTTAGTATTTCTCTTAGTGCGACTGATTTCTTGTTAAATTGAAAAAAATATAAGAAATGTTCAAAACACTTTAAAATGATCACTTCTACGACGGTCCCGAGAAAATCACAATATCCAATGTACGAATCATAGATGAAACACGTACAAAAAGTGAGCTAAGATTGTTTTGGTTTCTTTATTTTTTACATTTTTAACATTTTACCATAAACAATTTGTACATTTTACAAACGCATCGAACAAAACGTGTGCTGGACACCAAATCTGCTCTCTTTCCGCTATTGGGCAGCCTGGCATCGCGTGCACTTTACCCGTATGTTGTTCTCTGAGTGAGTCTTGAGTGTGGCTTTCGGAGTGCGGTCGGCTCTCATAAACACACGCACATCTCGCTGACGTTGGCTGTGTGTTTCTGGCATTGTCCTGCTGACTGCGACGAGCAGAAGAAATCAACTCGTCAAAACGGACAACGCCACCGTGGGAATTTCACCAGGAGAATCTAAGGGAACAAGTAAAAGCAGACTCTGTTTAAAAGACAGCGCATGTCATCGCGCATGTGTGTTTCGATATTCATTACCGCGCATGCCTTAGAACATTTGTTAGGTGCTCAATGCCATTGAGCACGTAACCAATGCGAGGGCACTTTACATTTTGACCATGATGAGTCGGGGTGGGACTCGCCATCAGCATCACGCCGGTGTAGCTGTGTCAGCGACGGGCTTTTGGGTGACAGAGGCTTGTCCGTTGTTTTTTTTTTGTTTTTTTTCCCCCATCTCATTTTTCTCGCGTGAATACATTGCAGATGATTTGTTGCGAGTGGCACACCGGGTATCGCTGTTCCTCTTTTAGTGAG
>SRMA01001888.1:0-11160 GCA_007224835.1 Danionella cerebrum | reverse complement strand
TCTACACTTCGGAAGTGTAGCGCATGATTTCAGATTATTTTATTCTCTTCCTGAGATGCCTTTAACACAATAAAACTGCTCAAAATGATGCGCTGGCATCACATGATCTGTATTTTGACATGGCACTTTTAACTGAATATTTGCTCTTTTTCCGGTTCTTGAGAACTATGGATCAATCTACACTTCTGAAGTGTAGCGCATGATTTCAGATTATTTTATTCTCTTTCTGAGATGCCTTTTAACACAATAAAACTGCTCAAAAAATGCGCTGGCATCACATGATCTGTATTTTGACATGGCACTTTTTAACGGAATATTTGCTCTTTTTCCGGTTCTTGAGAACTATGGATCAATCTACACTTCGGAAGTGTAGCGCATGATTTCAGATTATTTTGTGCTCTTTCTGAGATGCCTTTTAACACAATAAAACTGCTCAAAATGATGCGCTGGCATCACATGATCTGTATTTTGACATGGCACTTTTTGACGGAATATTTGTTTTTTTTCCTGTTCTTGAGAACTATGGATCAATCTACACTTCGGAAGTGTAGCGCATGATTTCAGATTATTTTATTCTCTTTCTGAGATGCCTTTTAACACAATAAAACTGCTCAAATGATGCGCTGGCATCACATGATCTGTATTTTGACATGGCACTTTTTGACGGAATATTTGCTCTTTTTCGGGTTCTTGAGAAGTATGGATCAATCTACACTTCGGAAGTGTAGCGCATGATTTCAGATTATTTTATTCTCTTCTGAGATGCCTTTTAACACAATAAAACTGCTCAAAATGATGCGCTGGCATCACATGATCTGTATATTGACATGGCACTTTTTGAAGGAATATTTGCTCTTTTTCCGGTTCTTGAGAACTATGGATCAAGCTACACTTCGGAAGTGTAGCGCATGATTTCAGATTATTTTATTCTCTTTCTGAGATGCCTTTTAACACAATAAAACTGCTCAAAATGATGCGTCGGCATCACATGATCTGTATTTTGACATGGCACTTTTTGACGGAATATTTGCTCTTTTTCCCGTTCTTGAGAACTATGCATCAATCTACACTTCGGAAGTGTAGCGCATGATTTCAGATTATTTTATTCTCTTTCTGAGATGCCTTTTAACACAATAAACTGCTCAAAATGAAGCGCTGGCATCACATGATCTGTATTTTGACATGGCACTTTTTGACGGAATATTTGCTCTTTTTCCGTTCTTGAGAACTATGGATCAATCTACACTTCGGAAGTGTAGCGCATGATTTCAGATTATTTTATTCTCTTTCTGAGATGCCTTTTAACACAATAAAACTGCTCAAAATGATGCGCTGCATCACATGATCTGTATTTTGACATGGCACTTTTTGACGGAATATTTGCTCTTTTTTTTGTTCTTGAGAACTATGGATCAATCTACACTTCGGAAGTGTAGCGCATGATTTCAGATTATTTTATTCTCTTTCTGAGATGCCTTTAACACAATAAAACTGCTCAAAATGATGCGCTGGCATCACATGATCTGTATTTTGACATGGCACTTTGACGGAATATTTGCTCTTTTTCCGGTTCTTGAGAACTATGGATCAATCTACACTTCGGAAGTGTAGCGCATGATTTCAGATTTTTGTATTCTCTTTCTGAGATGCCTTTTAACACAATAAAACTGCTCAAAATGATGCGCTGGCATCACATGATCTGTATTTTGACATGGCAATTTTTGACGGAATATTTGCTCTTTTTCCGGTTCTTGAGAACTATGGATCAATCTACACTTCGAAGTGTAGCGCATGATTTCAGATTATTTTATTCTCTTTCTGAGATGCCTTTTAACACAATAAAACTGCTCAAAATGATGCGCTGGCATCACATGATTCGTATTTTGACATGGCACTTTTTGACGGAATATTTGCTCTTTTTCCGGTTCTTGAGAACTATGGATCAATCTACACTTCGGAAGTGTAGCGCATGATTTCAGATTATTTTATTCTCTTTCTGAGATGTTTTTTAACACAATAAAACTGCTCAAAATGATGCGCTGGCATCACATGATCTGTATTTTGACATGGCACTTTTTGACGGAATATTTGCTCTTTTTCCGGTTCTTGAGAACTATGGATCAATCTACACCGCGGAAGTGTAGCGCATGATTTCAGATTATTTTATTCTCTTTCTGAGATGCCTTAACACAATAAAACTGCTCAAAATGATGCGCTGGCATCACATGATCTGTATTTTGACATGGCACTTTTTGACGGAATATTTGCTCTTTTTCCTGTTCTTGAGAACTATGGATCAATCTACACTTCGGAAGTGTAGCGATGATTTCAGATTATTTTATTTTCTTTCTGAGATGCCTTTTAACACAATAAAACTGCTCAAAATGATGCGCTGGCATCACATGTTCTGTATTTTGACATGGCACTTTTTAACGGAATATTTGCTCTTTTTCCGGTTCTTGAGAACTATGGATCAATCTACACTTCGGAAGTGTAGCGCATGATTTCAGATTATTTTTATTCTCTTTCTGAGATGCCTTTTAACACAATAAAACTGCTCAAAATGATGCGCTGGCATCACATGATCTGTATTTTGACATGGCACTTTTTGACGGAATATTTGCTCTTTTTCCGGGTTCTTGAGAACTATGGATCAATCTACACTTCGGAAGTGTAGCGCATGATTTCAGATTATTTTATTCTCTGTCTGAGATGCCTTTTACACAATAAAACTGCTCAAAATGATGCGCTGGCATCACATGATCTGTATTTTGACATGGCACTTTTGACGGAATATTTGCTCTTTTTCCGGTTCTTGAGAACTATGGATCAATCTACATTTCGGAAGTGTAGCGCATGATTTCAGATTATTTATTCTCTTTCTGAGATGCCTTTTAACACAATAAAACTGCTCAAAATGATGCGCTGGCATCACATGATCTGTATTTTGACATGGCACTTTTTGACGAATATTTGCTCTTTTTCCGGTTCTTGAGAACTATGGATCAATCTACACTTCGGAAGTGTAGCGCATGATTTCAGATTATTTTATCTCTTTCTGAGATGCCTTTTAACACAATAAAACTGCTCAAAATGATGCGCTGGCATCACATGATCTGTATTTTGACATGGCACTTTTTGACGGAATATTTGCTCTTTTTGCGGTTCTGGAGAACTATGGATCAATCTACACTTCGGAAGTGTAGCGCATGATTTCAGATTATTTATTCTCTTTCTGAGATGCCTTTTAACACAGTAAAACTGCTCAAAATGATGCGCTGGCATCACATGATCTGTATTTTGACATGGCACTTTTTAACGAATATTTGCTCTTTTTCCGGTTCTTGAGAACTATGGATCAATCTACACTTCGGAAGTGTAGCGATGATTTCAGATTATTTTATTTTCTTTCTGAGATGCCTTTTAACACAATAAAACTGCTCAAAATGATGCGCTGGCATCACATGATCTGTATTTTGACATGGCACTTTTTGACGGAATATTTGCTCTTTCCGGGTCTTGAGAACTATGGATCAATCTACACTTCGGAAGTGTAGCGCATGATTTCAGATTATTTTATTCTCTTTCTGAGATGCCTTTTAACACAATAAAACTGCTTCAAATGATGCGCTGGCATCACATGATCTGTATTTTGACATGGCACTTTTTGACGGAATATTTGCTCTTTCTCCGGTTCTTGAGAACTATGGATCAATCTACACTTCGGAAGTGTAGCGCGTGGTTTCAGAGTATTTTATTCTCTTTCTGAGATGCCTTTTAACACAATAAAACTGCTCAAAATGATGTGCTGGCATCACATGATCTGTATTTTGACATGGCACTTTTTAACGGAATATTTGCTCTTTTTCCGTTCTTGAGAACTATGGATCAATCTACACTTCGGAAGTGTAGCGCATGATTTCAGATTATTTTTATTCTCTTTCTGAGATGCCTTTTAACACAATAAAACTGCTCAAAATGATGCGCTGGCATCACATGATCTGTATTTTGACATGGCCTTTTTTGACGAAATATTTGCTCTTTTTCCGGTTCTTGAGAACTATGGATCAATCTACACTTCGGAAGTGTAGCGCATGATTTCAGATTATTTTATTTTCTTTCTGAGATGCCTTTTAACACAATAAATCTGCTCAAAATGATGCGCTGGCATCACATGATCTGTATTTTGACATGGCACTTTTGGACGGAATATTTGCTTTTTTTCCGGTTCTTGAGAACTATGGATCAATCTACACTTCGGAGGTGTAGCGCATGATTTCAGATTATTTTATTCTCTTTCTGAGATGCCTTTTAACACAGTAAACTGCTCAAAATGATGCGCTGGCATCACATGATCTGTATTTTGACATGGCACTTTTTGACGGAATATTTGCTCTTTTCCCGGTTCTTGAGAACTATGGATCAATCTACACTTCGAAAGTGTAGCGCATGATTTCAGATGATTTTATTCTCTCTCTAAGATGCCTTTTAACACAATAAAACTGTTCAAAATGATGCGCTGGCATCACATGATCTGTATTTTGACATGGCACTTTTTAACGGAATATTTGCTCTTTTTCCGGTTCTTGAGAACTATGATCAATCTACACTTCGGAAGTGTAGCGCATGATTTCAGATTATTTTATTCTCTTTCTGAGATGCCTTTTAACACAATAAAACTGCTCAAAATGATGCGCCGGCATCACATGATCTGTATTTTGACATGGCACTTTTTGACGGAATATTTGCTCTTTTTCCGGTTCTTGAGAACTATGGATCAATCTACACTTCGGAAGTGTAGCCATGATTTCAGATTATTTTATTCTCTTTCTGAGATGCCTTTTAACACAATAAAACTGCTCAAAATGATGCGCTGGCATCACATGATCTGTATTTTGACATGGCACTTTTTTGACGGAATATTTGCTCTTTTTCCGGTTCTTGAGAACTATAGATCAATCTACACTTCGGAAGTGTAGCGCATGGTTTCAGATTATTTTATTCTCTTTCTGAGATGCCTTTTAACACAATAAAACTTCTCAAAATGATGCGCTGGCATCACATGATCTGTATTTTGACATGGCACTTTTTGACGGAATATTTGCTCTTTGTCCGGTTCTTGAGAACTATGGATCAATCTACACTTCGGAAGTGTAGCGCATGATTTCAGATTATTTTATTCTCTTTCTGAGATGCCTTTAACACAATAAAACTGCCCAAAATGATGCGCTGGCATCACATGATCTGTATTTTGACATGGCACTTTTAACGGAATATTTGCTCTTTTTCCGGTTCTTGAGAACTATGGATCAATCTACACTTCGGAAGTGTAGCGCATGATTTCAGATGATTTTATTCTCTCTCTAAGATGCCTTTAACACAATAAAACTGCTCAAAATGATGCGCTGGCATCACATGATCTGTATTTTGACATTGCACTTTTTGACGGAATATTTGCTCTTTTTCCGGTTCTTGAGAACTATGGATCAATCTACACTTCGAAGTGTAGCGCATGATTTCAGATTATTTTATTCTCTTTCTGAGATGCCTTTTAACACAATAAACTGCTCAAAATGATGCGCTGGCATCACATGATCTGTATTTTGACATGGCACTTTTTGACGGAATATTTGCTCTTTTTCCGTTCCTTGAGAACTATGGATCAATCTACACTTCGGAAGTGTAGCGCATGATTTCAGATTATTTTATTCTCTTACTGAGATGCCTTTTAACACAATACAACTGCTCAAAATGATGCGCTGGCATCACATGATCTGTATTTTGACATGGCACTTTTTAACGGAATATTTGCTCTTTTTCCGGTTCTTGAGAACTATGGATCAATCTACACTTCGAAAGTGGAGCGCATGATTTCAGATTATTTTATTCTCTTTCTGAGATGCCTTTTAACACAATAAATTGCTCAAAATGATGCGCTGGCATCACATGATCTGTATTTTGACATGGCACTTTTTGACGGAATATTTGCTCTTTTCCGGTTCTTGAGAACTATGGATCAATCTACACTTTGGAAGTGGAGCGCATGATTTCAGATTATTTTATTCTCTTTCTGAGATGCCTTTTAACACAATAAAACTGCTCAACATGATGCGCTGACATCACATGATCTGTATTTTGACATGGCACTTTTTGACGGAATATTTGCTCTTTTTCCGGTTCTTGAGAACTATGGATCAATCTACACTTCGGAAGTGTAGCGCATGATTTCAGACTATTTTATTCTCTTTCTGAGATGCCTTTTAGCACAATCAAACTGCTCAAAATGATGCGCTGGCATCACATGATCTGTATTTTGACATGGCACTTTTTGACGGAATATTTGCTCTTTTTCCGGTTCTTGAGAACTATGGATCAATTGTAAGGATTAGTCCTCTTTATCAACAAGCTGAGAGCCTGGTGATCAGCTTGGGAGGCCAGGAATTTACGATATGCATCTCCCGCTAAATGGTTGGAGCCGCAGACTGTACTCCCTAACTAAAACGGACCCCTGGCGCCATATCGATCAACCCCTCCCGGAGGCCCTGGAGATCAGGACACTGTTTAGTTTCACTCCTTAGGTATAAATCAACCCCCCTGGAGGATCACAGTTGGACTCAGAGACATACCAACCTTACCTATGGAACACATGGCTCATAGAAGGGCAAAAGGGGAACCGTAAATCAACCCCCCTGGAGGCCCTCAGTATGCTGGAGTCTTTCTACAGGAATTTCCCCCCTAAACACTCAGGAACTTTTTAATTCCTTTAACTGCATCTTTAAGGAGAAAAGACTCAATCTACTTGAATATAACCTTACAATGCTTCGTTAATCTTTACTGCATAACTGATAATGTGTGCTTAGACTTGAATAGTTAACAAAGACGAATGAATGAGTGAATGAGTGAGTACAAGCGTTAAACTAGCCATGTTTGGTATCATTCTGCTTGAAATATCAGTTCTGAAATGATGGCCTCTCATAGAAATGTACTCGGTATTCTCTTGATTAGATATGATCACTTATATGAACTGATTGATTTCTGATACAGGCCGTCCCAGCCCTGTGCTCATGTATAACGTGACAACAGCTCCGGTTTCAGAGTGATCTCATTGGTTAAATCTGGCGGGGCAGAGCCCTGCCTCCTTGGTTCAAATTCTGCCGCGCAATGGAGAAAGGCAGAGAAGTGAAGAGAAGAGAAGTGCAGTCCAAAGAGAAGAGAAGCCCAGAGAAGTGCGGTCCAGAGAAGTGAAGTCCAGAGAAGAGAAGAGAAGTCCGAGCCTACAACACAGTGAACCCTGCAACAGAACTTTGAAGTGCCAGTTTCGATTCATCGCGAATCCCAACTTGATTTTTGCTCGGAACAAACTCTCGCGAACTCTCAGTGACTCTTTTCTCACAACTACCCATCGCTTGGACCCTAATACCGAATCAGCCATCGCTCTGCACGGACAACACCGAAGGAAGTTTCGCCTGACCCAAAGAACTTCCAGGACACGGTAGAAAGCGCATTAAATATCTCGCTGACTTTGTGCAAAACGATTCATAGCTGAATCCCATTTTCTTGTCCTTACAGACAAACGTTTGCTGAGGCTCATAGTTAATGGTTATCAGTTTATGCTATTTGATATTAGATTTCAGAATACAGTTGCAAATCATTCCTTCTCTCAGTGTGAATGTGTGTGTGTGTGTGTGTGTGTTTATCTATATAGCTTTAGTAGTAGTTAGTTTGTGTGTTTTAGATTAGTTAATAAACTTGTTAAACGCATTACTTGGTCTGTGGTTTATGCATGCTCAATCGCTCCCTGAGATAGTCGATCTATTGCTACTAGCTCTAACTTGAGTATTAGTGTCTTTGGGACACGAGTCATATTTGATTAAAGATCAATATTGATTGCCGAATGTGAATTACTGGTGGACAGTAAATCTAACGAAGCTTGAAGTTGCGGTCTGAACCGATCTCATTTGATTCCGAGTCTTAAGAGTCGACTGCCAATCGACTCTTTGGTTCAATTCCCCAAAGCAGGTCATCGCAACTCAGGTAATCAATTATAATTCCTGCAGAATTAACTGTTTTATATTACACAATCTACACTTCGGAAGTGTAGCGCATGATTTCAGATTATTTTATTCTCTTTCTGAGATGCCTTTTAACACAATAGGTGCGTTCGACTTCATGCGGCGCTGCGTAGACCGATCGGCGGCTGACTTGAAGTAGTGCATGCCGGTTAGAAATTCTGTCCGACTTGAACCGGCGCTGACGTCACGTGACGTTCACGTGTGGCATCAAAGTAACGCGAGAGCGTTTCGATAACAGCCGGCTTGCTTAGCCAGAGCAGCGTTTTAGGAGCGACTGCGCCAGGATATGATGACGTCACAGCTTCTCATGATTGGCCACATTCACCACATGACGATGATCACGTGTGTTTCGTGCTTCAAGCCATACAATTGCATAAAAAATCAATTTGCATACCATTTCGTAAATAGTTTACGATCTTTTGACTGCAGTACATTTTTTTCCCTTAAATTATTTTTATTGGATTTGTGCATATGTTTATTATTGTCCTTTTTTCATACAGACCAACTATAGTATTCAGCTGCATATTTGAGTAATATTTTTTTATGGAATAACCAAAATGTCAGTAATTTAATGTAATGTGGTTTTAATGTGGTACATTAAATGTAATCCAGTTCATCTGCGATAAAGTAGGCAAACGTCATGTTTCAGGAAGCAACGAGATCTCAAACGTGTCCGACTTGACGGCTCCGTTTTCAGCTCCTCCCCGGCTACTTTCGGCTAATCTCGACGATCGGGCTGCGCAGCGCAGCATGGGCTCGAACGCACCTAATAAAACTGCTCAAAATGATGCGCTGGCATCACATGATCTGTATTTTGACATGGCACTTTTTAACGGAATATTTGCTCTTTTTCCGGTTCTTGAGAACTGTGGATCAATCTACACTTCGGAAGTGTAGCGCATGATTTCAGATTATTTTATCTCTTTCTGAGATGCCTTTTAACACAATAAAACTGCTCAAAATGATGCGCTGGCATCACATGATCTGTATTTTGACATGGCACTTTTTGACGGAATATTTGCTCTTTTCCGGTTCTTGAGAACTATGGATCAATCTACACTTCGGAAGTGTAGCGCATGATTTCAGATTATTGTATTCTCTTTCTGAGATGCCTTTTAACACAATAAAACTGCTCAAAATGATGCCCTGGCATCACATGATCTGTATTTTGACATGGCACTTTTTAACGGAATATTTGCTCTTTTTCCGTTCTTGAGAACTATGGATCAATCTACACTTCGGAAGTGTAGCGCATGATTTCAGATTAATTTATTCTCTTTCTGAGATGCCTTTTAACACAATAAAACTGCTCAAAATGATGCGCTGGCATCACATGATTCGTATTTTGACATGGCACTTTTTGACGGAATATTTGCTCTTTTTCCGGTTCTTGAGAACTATGGATCAATCTACACTTCGGAAGTGTAGCGCATGATTTCAGATTATTTTATTCTCTTCTTGAGATGCCTTTTAACACAATAAAACTGCTCAAAATGATGCGCTGGCATCACATGATCTGTATTTGGACATGGCACTTTTTTACGGAATATTTGCTCTGTTTCCGGTGCTTGACAACTAAGGATCAATCTACACTTCGGAAGTGGAGCGCATGATTTCAGATGATTTTATTCTTTTCCTGAAATGCCTTTTGACAAAATAAAACTGCTCAAAATGATGCGCTGGCATCACATGATCTGTATTTTGACATGGCACTTTTGACGGAATATTTGCTCTTTTTCCGGTTCTTGAGAACTATGGATCAATCTACACTTCGGAAGTGTAGCGCATGATTTCAGAGAATTTTATTCTCTTTCTGAGATGCCTTTTAACACAATAAAACTGCTCAAAATGATGCGCTGGTATCACATGATCTGTATTTTGACATGGCACTTTTTAACGGAATATTTGCTCTTTTTCCGGTTCTTGAGAACTATGGATCAATCTACAGCGGGTACGGCGCAGGACCCATCCTTGTGATGGCAGCCTGTGAAAGGAACAGTGGCACGCTCCTTCCCTCCGTAGTGCTAGGGTCTTCTCCTGGGGCAAGAGAGATTAACCCTTAAGCCCCCCTTACGAGGGTTACACTAAATCTAGACTGCACTTACATCTGCATATTTTGGACACAACCACTACACCGCTTGTGAAGATCCAGAACAAACTTTTTTTTTTGATTCCCCATTGTAAGGGGCAACTTGTTAGCCGTGAGTTGCGACCCGTGTCGGCGGAGGAAGAGGTCCTGGTGTTTGAGGAAATTGGTTAGCTGCGGCTGCCACCTTTCCAACACGATACTTTGGCTCCTACTTCGTCTAGACGGGAGGTTGAAATGGCTCGATCCAATCAATCGGCTGGTCAAAGAAATGATCTTAAAACATCTATAAGACACTTTGGCTTAGAGTCAATCAAGTTATAAAAAGCAACCCGTTGCTTTACTGGCTTGAGTATACCATCAGTATATCCTTGATGCATAATCTGCTGGAGTTCCGCGGCTCTGTGCATCCCTATTTTTTGGGCTCCAAGGTGGGTGAGGAGTACTGATGATGAACAAGAAAAATAAAAAATATGGCAAATAAACCAAACCACAAACGACATCGGACGGATTTAGAAACTGACAACCCAAATGGAAAATTTGACACAACGACGAAAAATGATGAGTGGCCAAAATTTATAATTATTGAATCAACTTCTGCTGACTATCAAATCACTAGGCTGTCTCCTTTTGCTATCCAGAAAGGTATTGCTGGTATAGTGGGTACAGTTAAAGAAGTGAAAAAACTGCGATCAGGTCAAATTCTTGTTGAATGTTATAAAAAAGCCAGTTCAGAGAACCTACTTCAAACAAAAATGATCGCAACAGTTCCCGTGAAGACATCACCACACCCAACTCTCAATTATAGTAAAGGAGTGATCCGCACCAGAGAACTTGAAGATGTTGAAGAAGAAATACAAGAAGAACTGAAGCCTCAAGGAGTTACTAACGTAAGGAGAATTACCATCAAAAGAGAAGGACGAACAATCAGAACAAGTACCTACATTATCACCTTCAACAAACCAACAATCCCCGAAAAACTTCTGATCGGATACTTAAGTG
>SRMA01001886.1:0-21197 GCA_007224835.1 Danionella cerebrum | reverse complement strand
ATATTTACTTCTGTATTTTTTTTTGCCAAAACACATCCAATTTTTTTGCAAAACTGTGTGAATGTAAAAAGATGAGCTAAATTGAAGGATGAAAATGGACATTTTTAAAGAAAGCTCCATGCACGTCTAAAAAAGCTAATGTGTGGCTGAAGTAAGCGTATGTACACGGAGGGTTATTGGAAATTGTCTCCGAGCAAAAACAGCCAGCAGATGAAATTACACCTCTGATAAAAAGTTTCCATTGCACACTACTTTTGCTCTCATACATTATATTCTGCTAGCCGTCATTCACTGTCATTAGAATAATGATTGATAGGCTCTTTGGATTTGCTCTATATATGGACTTCTATCTCTCAGTCCTCTTTGATTTTCTCTCTCAGTAGTCATAACTAATACTTTCGCTCGGATGAGTCACAAGCAGAGCACGAATCAGCCCTATGTTATTCCCTGTAATTGATTTGCCCTAGTTCTTTGCACTATATGTATTGCCTTTCAAAATGCTATTTCACTAACAGTTGTTCATCCAGTACAGATTTTGAGTTATTTGACTGTTCCACTTTCATTTTAACAGCTTTTAACAAACACTTTAAATGCTTTAATGCTGCTCGAAAGTCAAAAATAATGTAACTAAGCAATATATTGTAATATTGTGGATGTTTTAGATGGAACACAAGTGTTTTATAAATGAGTGTTACCAAAATGCAACTCTGGTTTTTGTATTAGGGCTCAAATATAAATGAAAGGAGTTTAATCCAGGACCTAACCTCAATGAATCCCTACCAACTGCTTCTGATCAGCCAAAATTATACAACAGTGACTTCAGTGCTCACTGCTGTAATATTTAATAAGCCATTGCTTATTTGACTACAAATTCTGGAAACAAAATGACATGCAAAGCCATTCGTGTTTACCTTCACAGTACAGTATTGTCAAGACAGACAAGCATGTGTCATGAATGATCTTCTATTCTCACATGACATTTTTTTTCTTTGTTTTCCAAGGCTTAGCTGTTGAAAGAACACACATTTCAAGCTGAAGGAAATTTCCTGTTTGCACTTGTCTTTTGTTGAAAAGTAAACACCAATGCCCTGTCACCTTTCAATGAAAAGGCCACTCTTCTTCCCTTCTCTATCATCCCTCCTTTATTTTTGAGCTCACCTCATCAGAAAGAAGAGCTTTGGTATGAATGAGGCACTTTGTTTCAATGTGTAAAGCATTGTTCGCTAGGATTTTCTTCACTTGCGTAAGCAGTCTCTGTAAAGGCAGGTTTTTAGAGCAGTGTTCACCACACAAATCAATCTGCACTTTTGGCTCGGAGAAGAGCCGGTGGCAGAAATGCTCTAGGCTGTGGTCGGAGGAAGTGCTTCAGTCCAACTTTCAATTACACACTGTAAATCTGATCAGTGCAGGACTGCTATCCATCATTTGAGACCATGCTGACCCTCCCTTCATCCTGAAGACAAGCCACATTATGAGCTTTCAATCGTTGCTGAAGAGCTGGTCGGTCACTGTCACTGCCATACTTTGTAAGAACTACAGCAGAACATAATCTAGGGTTTCAGTTTAGAGTGGAAGTCTGCCCTTGTGTGGGCTGATGGTCATTTTTTGAATAATTCACTCTTTAGGCTCTTGCATACTGAAGTGACATTCCATTCTTACACAACCTGTGCATCTATAACAGCTTCAAGACTTCTATGAAGACTTTCCACAGAGTTTGAGGATTGAGTTTAATTAGTGAGCTTTCTTCTAGAAATGCAGTATGCCTGGCTTCAATCTTATATTCCCCAAAGTATTCTATAATCCATGTTTTTATGGATACCAAACTCTCAGTACCATTCTTCTGACAACCACCAAACCCAACATTTTCCATCAGATTGTCAGAAGGAGAAGTATGATTCTTGTGAAAATTTTTGTCCACCCAAAACTCCATTTTGATGAATTTGAGTAAAATGAGTTTTTTTTGGCACAAAGGTGGTTTGAAGAAAATCCTAATTTTCTGTTCCAAACTGTAATAAAGCACCTCAACGTCATACAAACATAAAAATTTCAAATTCAAATATTTAAAGATAATACGATATGGCCTTTTTTCACAAAATGGTATAAATCCAAGGCATCAATATAGTTTTTTTTTTTCAAAGAAACGGTTCAAAGTTGCTGGTTTTAGGACAGAAACAGAGTGAGAGCCCACGCGCAGATATGACTCACTGCTCCAAGTTATCTGCTGCAGGCTTTTCAAATGTGGAACCAAAATGCCCATGTCTTTATTTCTCTCGGAGTGGCATTCTTCACACCTCTTCGTCCAATCCCTGTACATACTGCTCTTAACTGACCTGAGGGCAACCTGAAGTGTTATCGAGTAACTTGTAAAATCTTGGCGACCTCAGGACACTATGAAACTCAGAATTTGCTGACCCCTCCCTGTCATTCCATGTAACCTACGGTTTTATTGTTGAGTTTCTAGCATTCCCAATTGCCTCCACTTTGTTACAATAACATTGACCGTTGACTGTGTATTATTCAGGTGTTTAGCAGCAAGAAGATTCCATGATAATCCTTTGAGCATCTGAGACTGTCCCACTCTTGCAGTAATGCAGCCGGAATCCCTAGTTGCTTAATTTTATTTACATATGAATGGGCAAATGGGCAAAAAAATTGACAATCTGACCAAATAAGTAGTGCCAACGAAAAAGAGTTTCACAGTTTCACTCTATTTTTAGAGTGAATAGATGAATTCAAAATATATGAAGCAACTAAGAGCCATCATTAATGCCCTACAAATTGGACATTTCCAACCAATTGGTGTTTGTTGGAGAAATTAGCTGATCTTTAACTAATTAGTTAAAAGGTTAATCATTGGTTAAAAACAACAATTACTACAGTTGTACCTTCATTCAAAACTAAATTACCTGATTGCATACACAAATAATGCTAAACTTAAAAATAGTTTTTCGCCACTTCCTTAAAGAGCATTTTACAGCCTGTTCATCACATTTCATCACTGTTATTATTAATAGATTTGTTGCTGCAGTGGTGTCTTTGAAGCAGTGTTTTTTGGGAGGAAATGACACCCTCATTAAAAAGGAATTAAGTATGCTGAACTTTGATAATTTCTATATTATGATAAATTATGATAAAGGTTGAGGTGTCGGTTTCATGTCTGTGATGAGATAAACATCTTAACAGGGCTCATTTTATTATAATTTATTTTTACTTATTAGTAATAATCAAAAAGTTTTATGTCCTAAAATGTACCTGACTGTTACTTTGAAGTAACTGACTGAGCTTTAAAAGCCACATTTGTTATTAACACCATTAACAGTGAGTTTATGTTATCACATTATAATATTTTTATTTGTAATTATCATACTATTTAATTTATCAGGGAGATCCCTGCCTTCATTGTTATTTTTCTGCAATTTTTTTCATTGTTATATTTCTGCTAACACTGCACAAAAATGCATTTGCCTTGTACCAAATATTAACAAAAACTCTGCTCTCTTTGAGCCTCCACTGACAGTCAGATCAGCCTATAGCTTTTCTTCTTTTTCAGTTAAAGAAGAAAACCATCCACCAATCCTAATATTAATCTCTGTGATGTTTCACCCACAAACTCACAAGTACAAATCAGCTTCTTTCAGCCAAATGTATGACTGAAATCCTCTGTTATTGTGCTATGACACCTGTGGGAACTGACATCATACAGTCTATCCATTATACAAACCGAGGTCTATAAACACCTATAGACATTATACACATTACAACCTACATGTGGATGCCTGAGGTGTGTGTAAGAAGTCGACATGAGCATGTAAACAACTTTACGATGATAATTGTAGGTATCCAATAAAACAGTCTGGTGGTTTTGAGCAGATTTACACTAACAGTGACTCATTCCACAGAAACTATTGCTCTCAAATGCTAAGACTTGAATGCCCTGGAGGAGTGAGGTTAGTTCTGTGGCCACACATGCACATGCTGGCAGTGTTCCTCTGAATTGATCCTTATCATGAGCTTGGTTTACATTGGATGTCATACTGATTTGATTTAACAAGATAGTGGGGCCTCGATGAACCTCAGCCTCTGTAGATTTTCAGCACTCAATGCCAATTTGGGAGGAAAAATGAGTGTCGTGAAAGAGATGATAAGGGTGCCATCCAATGCTTATTTGTTTTGTCTAAATTGAATTAGTCATTCGTTAAGCTAGTGGGAGAGTTAATTGAATTTGAAATAATTGGAAATGGGTTGGCTGAGTGAGGAGATTGTGCATCATTACCATATCAACCAGAAAAGGAGAGATGAAACATTGCTGTGAATAGTAATAATAATAGGACCTGGATCTGGATCAGCATGAGCTGTTTTCACTGTTATGCTTTTATTTTGCAGAACTCTTTTGCAAGTTTACTCTTAAAGTTTTAATGTGATTCAGGCATAAGTTAAAAGTTCTAAATGTGTGGGCTGTCTGATGGATGGCCTCCCTAAATCATAAGCCTTTTGAGGCTAAATAAAGGCCTTCTCTTTTGCAAAGTGATTTAATTGTTAGGGCCAAAATCCCCCTCGAGTGTAGTTACACTTGACCAGTGGCCCCTCAGGGAAATAACTCATTTAAAACACTGCACGGTGCATGTCAGTGAACGTAAACCTCCATGAAAATGTCTATGAGGATCAAACTTAATGGAAGATAAACACTGTGTATGTGTTTTGTGTGTTTGGGTCACAACTTAATTTTTGACCTCCCTTCTCTCACGGCCAGGAAAAGTAGAGAAAGCTTTATTGACTGCACACAGCCTTGGACTTCACACATTTGGTTCTGCGGATGTACAGAGTATGTTCACTGTATGTCAAGTTGCTTGATTTAATGTCATTTTATAGCCATCATCAGTCACTTGTAGAGTGCACATGGCCTTTTGTAGGTGCCTAACAGTAATTAACTAATAAATTCAGTTTTACGCACACAAAAATGTACACATTTAAAAATGTCATAGGAATAAATTATAGTATCAGGTTTGGTGTGGTTAAAAGAGAACCAGATGGAGAGAACCCATTACATAAAGTTCTTTTTAGACAAAATAACAGAAACCAAAAGTGCTTAAAGCAGGGGTGCTCACACTTTTTCAGCTTGCAAGCTACTTTAAAAATTACCAAGTCAAAGTGATCTACCCGCTACAAAAATGTAAAACATCAATGAACAAACAATTATTTTAAACTTTATTGAGAATTGACAAAACACACATAATAATTAATTATTTACATTTTTTGTAATAACAGGAGTTTAATTTGATGACTTGCACTGAATTAAATCATTAGAACAGTTGTTTGTGACCTGAATTTGGTGGTAATAGAGTGATTTTTATGGGAGCAATTGAGCTTTGATCCAAATAATCAAGAATAAAAACGATGCTCTAATAAATATTTCAATATTTATTGAAACTGAGTCATGCAGTACAATATGCAGGTGAGGAGTGGCGTGTTGCTTGATTTTGGTTGTAATAGAGCAATTTAGAATGAAGTTATGAAGCATATTCTAGGTAAAACATATTTTGGATCTGGTAATTTGCAGACGGTCCCTAAGCGATTCCATGTCAGCGGGTTGCTCATAGACGGTAATGTGTTTCAGCAAATGCTGAGGGAAACTTGTTTTGATAAAAATCGTTTTGTAGCTTGTCCGCTACATACAACAGATTAAAAATAGGTATTATTTGTTTACTAAGAACATTCTGCTCTCGAGCTATCGAGCAGAGAAAATCGAATCCGTGAATCTGCAGCTAACTTTACTGAACTGTGACGGGATGGATGATCAGCTGATATTGTTTCAATTTCACGCCGCGATCGACCGGTAGCACCTCCGCGATCGACGTAATGACCACCCCTGGCTTAAAGTAACTAAACATCAAAACGTGAACAAAAACGCTCTCTCTGAGAGAGCACAATTGAGTTAGACGCAACTTAACCCTTGGAAGTCCGGGGCCTTTTGGGCACTTTTTACTATTTAACAATTTGCTCTAATAAATTACCTTTGAAACAACTTTGTTTTTTTTTGTGTAAGTGCTATGTATCATTTTTTTGTACAACTCCAAAAAATACAATTCTGACTATTGAATGTTGTATAAGACAAATGTACACCCACCTCATAAAAAAAGTACAGACAAGGTCAAAACAATATGAAAATTACAATAAAACAGGCGTACATTATATACTGCTTTTTTGCCAGAAGTTCACAAAACACAGTCCACAGTCATGGGCTCGACTCTCTGTGGTCCTGGTATTGTCTTGGTCTTGCCTTTCTATGATGTCGATATTGCCCCGCTCTCGCCTGTCTCTGTTCTCGGTCTCGGGTGCACAGCTGTACTGGTGACTAATTAAAAAACAAAAATGCAAGCCGGAAAAAATGTGCTATTTTTTTGCATCCTCCTTCAAATAAACCCAATCAGCAGCATATTTTGTCAAAATCAAAATCATTCTTTATTTTCTCACCGACAACACAAATGCGCCATAATGTCAGTCACTTCCAATTCCACAATCCAAATAACAATATCAACGAAACAATCTGGTGAAAAACGTCTGAGTTTGACAATGCCTTATGACGTAAATAACATCTAATTTCAACTCTCTAAATCGTGTTAACATGGAAACCTTGCTTATCTTTAAAATTAACCTAAAATTCCCCTGGCACATACCAAATTCTCATAAAATGCTAATAAAATGATTATATTATTTCTAAGTACTTAATTGAGAGAACATTGCTAAGCAGACAAAATAACAGAAAAAAAAGATTGCACTAACTTTCAAAATTACAGCAACGTCTGTTGTTTGCAATAAAAAAAAGTAATTGTTTTTGTCTTGGTCTTTACTTGGTCTCGGCCAGTCACAGTCTTTGTCTCGGCTTTTAACATTCCATGGTTTTGATCTTGATGTCGGTACTCTCTGATCTCAGCTGGATCTTGGTCTCAATTAAGGCAGTCTTGACTACAAGACTACTATGTAGCAGGTACCATTAACAAGCATGTGGCTGGTGGACTGAAGAAACCGAAAACGATGTTCTGAGAATGCCATACTAGTAGTACAATAAACAAGATTCGGCATAGAGTGTCATGAAGACATTTCTCTGGCACAGAATAAGAATAAACCTCATGGTGTGACATGAACACACAGAGGTTGACTTAGACATGACAAAATACTGGTGTGTGTTTGTTGTTGGGGTTCTGCTATGCAAAAAAATGAAAAAAACTAAGTCTAGAGAGCAGGGTTTTAAAAAAAAAAAGTTTAAACACTGTATAAAGAACCATATGACACAAACCAGTTACACTTAAAGATGGTACCACAATAATATTTCTTTTTGAACAATTTGACAAGTTCATTGCTTTTCTTTTAGAAGCAGTTGTTACATAACTCACTGTCTTATTCACAGCGAGCAGGGGGATGTACACTAAGGAAATGAGGGTTTATCTGCTGAGTATGAGACATGTAGATTGGAGAGCTGATTTCCCTCTTGGTATCAACTCTGACAGCAGTAATTTAACTGTCTGTCAGAGACAAGAGGAAGCTGTCTCTTCATCTTCTACATCAGGGAGTAACATGCTTGGTTTACCTTAAAGATCGGCTCTCAACTGATATGATCATCAGGTCCCTGCTCTCTACAAGTAGAGCTAGTAGTTTAGTACATGCTAATATCTGCTATTATTACAGTTAGCCGATAATAGGTGGAGTAGGTAATGAAAGGAGTTACAATTGAATGGGTAATGAATTGTACGGCAATTATAGTGGTGAAGCTGGTCATCCTATAACCCGAAGGTTATCGATCTTTGCCAGGTCCATTCTGTCGTTGTGGCCTTGGGCCGCTTCACCTGCATTGCCCTGTATGGAAGTGTATGACTGGTGAAGTGTGTTTGGTAGTGGGTAAGAAGCCATAGGCGCAAAATTGCAAAGGTCGCTTACCACCACCAGTGTGTGAACGTACAGTGAAAGAATTATGCTCTGAATATCTGGAAAAGCACTTAATAAATTGAAGGCATTATAAATTATTATTAAAATGGATGAAGAATGGAATTTGGATAATATCCAAGGGTAAATCAAATGGTTGTGTGATTTCTACTTGAGTTGGCTTTAAAGGAACCTGTTGTGATGGACATATTTATGAATTTGGGTGAGGTTTACTGTAAGTAAAACTGATCTGTCAAAATGTTTTTACTGAAAATATAAGGCTATACCGTCAGGCTGACAGAATGTGAGAAGGAATAGCTGTAGGCACCGCTCAAACTTTCTCACACGTTATACTTTAAAGGCAGATATATATTATCTTTTGTCAGACTGCATAGTTTTAGCCAAAGCAAATTACACTTTAGTTTTAGTCACATTCTAGTTACCAGTTTAGTTGTAGACATTACAATTATCAAAGCCATGTATAGAAGCCAATATATTTCTACTTGAATATATTTACTCTTGAATAATAAAGTCTCTATGTGGAAAAATCTGGGAAGACTTGCAGAGGTTTTTATTTTTCATGTAAGAAGCAACAACACTCTTTCCCTTCATAGGCTGATTCGAAAAAAAAAAATAAATAACTTTTTTTTTGTCATATTCGTGCAATACACCTCAGTGACCTGAAGTGTTAACTACACAAGTTAATAATGATAAAATAAATATAATAAAAAAGCATCAAATTCTTAAATGTGCACTGTCAGGATTATTTCCCTGCAGGGTTTTAAATTGTGATTTCCTACTATTAAATGTAATCTTGGCCCATACATCCACTCTTTTTTCCCAGTTACCTATAATATAATAGACATATACTATGCAAGTTACTCAGATATCACAGACTTATGTGTTAGGCCCACCTTCCTGTTTCTTTTATTGTGTCCTTCCCTATATTTTGACCGGTTGTCTTAGTGTGCTCTTCCCTGTTGCTGCTCGTTAGCCTTATTATCCGCACCTGCCTCCCCCACTTCTTTCATCTCTGCCTCGTTTTCTTTTGGCTATTTAGTCTAGTCTTTCCTTTCTGTGGGTGCGGGTTCTTGTGGATACTTTGCTGCAGATTATTTCTTTATGTGTGAGTCTATGTTATTCCTGTTAAGTTTTGAAATAATGTTTTTGTTCTTGGTTAGATCCCCTTGTTTATCCATTTTAGTTAAAGAGGTTGTCCCAACAAAGAAAGTATCTGTTATGTTTTCTTAATACCCATTCTGAATGTTCTACATTTCTACTCACACCACAGGGTTTGCACCTAATGTTATGATTCCGCGTTTTTACCATGGAAAATACTTTTTTACAGATCAGTATATTTACTGACCCAAAAACAATTCAGATTGGATTTAGTAAAAAAAAAAAAAATTATATTTGACCAAATGAAATTTGATTTTATTAATTGATTTAAAAGTATTTGTGTTGTAGTTTTAGCCTACAGTCTACATTTTTATTTCGTTATCATGTCATTTTTAGCTGTTTCATGTTTATCTGAAACTCTGTTGATGAAAAGATGACAATGTTTTCAACAACAACACCAGTACCAAAAACAAGAAAATACTGGTTGTTACTGGTGATGTTGCTGTTTTTGACTGACTTGATTGTATTATATACATATATATTACATATTATCCTCCATATCCCTGTCTTCTCTTTTTATTTCTACAGTTTATGGAAAAAAAAACTTCCAAAACGTCAATGTGTTTTCCAAAATTTGTTGAACAAACAGTTAGATGTTAGTGTATGTAGTTGTTCTGAAAGCATTGAAAAACAGGTTGCATTCCCATACTTAATCTACTTTTGATTTCACTCATTTATTCATTTTTCAACCCGTTTATTCCTGTTTTTAGGGTCACGGGGGTCTGCCGGTGCCTATCTCCAGCTCACACTGGGCGAAAGGCAGGTGGTACACCCTGGACAGGTCGACATCGCCAGGCAACACACACTCACACATTCACACCTAAGGGGTAATTTAGATTATTCAATTAATTTAATCACATGTTTTTGGGATTGTGGGTAAACCTGAGTACCTGGAGGAAATCCATGCAAACTCCTTCACCAGCGAGCCTCAAACTGACAACCTTCTAACTGGAATGCCACAGTGCTACCCCTACTTTTGATTTGCTCTTACAAAGTCTAAGAGATTACTCTTTGTAAACCACTTCCAGATTAATTGGAGCTCTGTTTTGTGTTATTTTTCCTTTTATAATCTCTTTTCTGTTCTTTGTGCCATCTCTAAGAATCACTGTCATTCAGCCATCCCAACTCTGTTTCACTCCAGCAATCTTAGTATGCACTATTACATAACTCAGGATAGCGGCTGAAAATTGGCAGTTGTTTGCCTCAGGAAATTGATGTTTCTCTGTGTATATGAGCAAATGAATGTGTCTTTGCATGCATGGTGTGAATGCCAGGCTTTCTGTGAATTACTCCTTGAATTTTCTTGACAGGTACTCTTTAAAAACTGGCTAACATGTTCTTAACATCTCATCGTTCTCAAATGAAAATCAACAGGTTCCAACAGGTTTCCTTAACTTCCATCCGGCGCTTGTTTTATTCCCATCTCAGGGGATCACAGTCTGAAGGCCTAACTAATTCAATTTTGATAAATAACAGAACACAGCAGGTCCATCCAACATCAGTCAACCTTGGCAGATTGTGTGCTCTGTCAAAGGTTTCTTGTTGAAACAAACTGTTTCTCAAGTGGGAATGTCTGTAATGTTTCTCGAAACACGAATGGCTGGTTAAAGCTTTTAACTAATTAGGTTTCATCTTATTTTAATGTACTTTTTAAATTAACCAAACAGGTCAATAACTTTTCCTAGTACTGTTTTTTTAATGCAATTTAAGTTAACCTAATTGGTCTTGATGTGTTGTACATTTGTATAGTTTTCCCACTTTCCATTTTTTTCTTTTGCATAAAATAGATCGGTACCACTCCTCCCTACACAAGGTACTGCCAGAGGGGGCGCCATTATCTAATTTTTTCACGAAAAAAAGTTACTAATGAAAAATTAACAGTTATGTATTAATAAATTATTTTTATTGTTATATGCATATATCTGCGTGTATATTACATTTTGAAATATTCTTAAATTATAGAGTTAAATAAATACGAGCTGAATCCAGATTCTCATTAACTTTTGAGCAAATAAATGTGCTCAAAAGTCCGCCTTAAAAAGGTGCAACAGTTCTGGCATAATCTTACTCTGTTGTGTTCACGTTATTGAAGGATATCTGTGTAATTTCTGGTCCGTGCCTGGATTATTGTTTAGTATTAATGTGTTTGGAGTTTGTGCTGTTTCTTTTACATGGCAGGCTTGCCTGTGTGGAAAGAAAAAAAAAAAAACATGTTAACTTTTTATCACACACATGTTTTGCAGTCAGTCTGCTCATATCTGTTAATTAAAATAAATTATTTATTTATACTTTCAATTATGGAATCTATTAACCCCAAGAAATTTCCGTGTTTAGATGACCTCTTTGTTTGTGCTTTATATGTTTTCTCTTATGGATGCAATCATAAACTTTTCACAGTTTTATAGTAAATATTATTCGCTGTCAGAATTCTAAATGTTCTGTATAAGAACACCTTTTTTTAGTTATTCCAAAAATCTTAAATTTTTTTGGTGAAAAAATGCATTTAGTGTTGGGTACAATTTGAGGTTCCATTTGAGGTTATGTTCAAAAACTCTCTACATCATTTTAGTAGTTATGTTAGACTGCCAGAATCCAACATTTAGGGATATTTTACGGAAGCATTTTTTTTTATTTATTCTGTCTTGAACTTGGCTTTTTTGGAGAAAAAAATGCATTTAGTGAAATTGAAATAGTTCTTGGCTGTTTTCGATTGAAACATCACAGATTTAGAGAGCTCAGGAACTGTTTCCTCTAGTTCTTATCTAAGCATGCATGTTTGCCGGGACTTTGACAGACTTCCATACAGGTCTTCATAAGATGTTTTGTGGCTGAGAAACATGGAGTTTCAGCTCCCTTCATAATACTATACTCTGGCTCAGGTCTGGAAACTGCCGCGTTTGCTCCAAGTCCTCAAAATGCTTCTTACAAAGCCATTCTTCTATGCTTATCCTTCACCTTTCTCAGCATCACTGATGATCCATGAAGTAAGATCTGGAATTGTGCCCCAGTTCAATGGAGATAGCCAGTCATCCTACATCTTATTTTCTAATGACTGCAGAAACAGTTGTTTCCTTTTCACCAAGCTGATTGTACATTGCCCCAAATTTTGCACGTCTACAATTTACAATGCAACACGTGGAAATAATCAAGCAAATTAATGGAGGAAAGGAGGGGCATTAAATATTTGTAAATTCTTCTATAAACTGTAATTTTTTTTTTTCCTTGAATTGGTCACCCAGTTGTGGTGAACCCATAAAAATTCTACATCTTTCTCTCCTTTATAAGGATGGAGAGCTTCTATTTCAAACCAATTGGCAAACAGTATATGTTCTGCTACGTCTAGCAGGAAAAAAGAACATTTTGTTAATAATTTAAATTATTTGTCAGTTGTTGTTTTTTTTCTACCAGTGTTTCTATCATTTGCCAGGTCATACCCATAGTTACTCACATAAATGCCAGTTTTTCTCCACCATACTGAAACTAGTGCAGTAAATCTCTAAACTGTGTTCTTCCTTGTAGAACATCACACAGTGTTCTTTTACACGTATATATTTATGCTCCTGTGGTAATAGACTGTAATGCCATGAATATGTAATTACATAGGAAAGACGTGGTTAAAAAAGCCTAAGTAATTGATATAATGATGTAGCAGGCCAGGACATCTAGCCTTGTTGTACCGTCTAACATTTTGTGTAATTGCATGGTGAATCAGCATTGTGCCTTCTCTAAACCAAGGCACCCCTGAGCTGGACCAGAATTTAGTGGCAGATTTTCTAGTTACCAAGAAACACATCTCTGGACATTTACTCGTGAAACGTTGTCATTCTGATTACATCTGACACAATTTACCAATTTTTGACATGTTGTTTATGCTGAACAGCACGTCCTCTCATCTGACCTCCAAAACAACAGAAACAACACTAACAGCCATTAGTTTTGTTGAGCGAAGAGGAAGCTGATCCCAGATCAGATAAGTCACGCTATTTGCTATTCTACCGGGTGGTGTTTGGCAGCTCATGATTTCCCCCAGGTGTCCAGAGTGAGGTCTGTGACTGAGTCCACAAACATTAGTACTACTGAGATTTTTGTGGTACTTTGGATGATCAGTAGAACCAGATGGTCCATTTGAAAACCCCTTAGAATGTGCTGCCCACACTTAACCACTGCTACCACCCATTTCATAATAAACAGCACCATAAACTGACTTGCAGCCTGACATGTTGAGTCATGATGGCTTTAGTGGTGGGATGCAGCTTCATAATCCATAGCATTCAGAGAGATAAAGGCTCCTTTCTTTCTAGAGGAGATTGTTTTGTAGATGTGAAAGATGTTTTTTTTTTTTTTTTAACTTGCCTTAGTGAACCTTAAACCAAGTGACACAGCTTGTTCTGTAGTATTCAATCCAAAAGTCACCTTTTATATATGATGGTAAAAGAAGCATAGAAAGGAATGTTCTGTGAAACACAGTTTTGACACGGTGAGTGTGAACTGAATTTGAAACAGCTTGAAACAGTTTGGCTCTAGTCGTAATGTGTCTTGTATCATAGATGCTGGAGATTCTTGTGGTCAGAGAAAGGAAATGTCACCCGCAACAGAATTGACTGGTGGTCCTTACTGTTAAAACACACACGCACACACGCACACACACACACACGCACCCACACACGCACGCAAGCACTATTCTCTTACATTGGTGGTCTGCCAAAGTCATGGATGTGGAATTAATTTTTACACAGTACCTACATACAAGCTGTTGGAATCTTATCACTGACTTGAACCACGTGGGCCCATACAATGCGGTGCAGACTCCTTTGATGCAGTGATGTGAATCAATATTTAATCTAAGGAAGAGATATGTCTTTATACATGCATTATATGAAAGCCCAGCTTCTTTAGCAAAGCAGTGAATGTCTTTAATTTGTGTTTTGGGTTGTTATCACGCTGGAATTCTGCTCTTCAGCCAAGTCTCCAGGGAATCATGTTCTGCTTCAGTATAAAGGAGGGAATCATGTTCAGCTTCAGTATGCCTGAGTACATTTTAGCATCTATGGTTCCTTCATTCTATTCTTGCAGCCCCAGACTATGACACTCCCACCACCTGCTTACTGTATGGAAGACACACTTCACCTCAACTGGTTTCTTTCATGTATACCAAACATAAATAGGTATGGTAGAATTTACCAACTAGTGTGGACCATATAAATACTACCCAAGTTTTAAATGTAAGTCTATGTGAGTTGAGTACACACCAACCTAGTGTTCACTTACATCGGATTTGCCCAATGATATTTCTGTATCAATGAGTTACAAGCAAACTGCAGCAATAAACATTGAGATCCGTGTGTGGTGGTTTATGGGAAAACTTGATTAATAAACATGATTCAGTCAGACAAAATCATTATTTTTTTCAGTTTCCTCTTTCTTTGCCATGATATCGTCTAGGTTACTTGCGTAACCCCACGTTCCCTGAATAGGGAGCGGAGACGTTAGTTGGGATTAGACCGACTGAATGGGAGCGAATCACCGTGAGAGCGACTGACGAACATATCAACGGGCAAATTAATTTGCAGGCGTAGGTGATTGATTAGCAATCAGCCGGGTATAAAGCCGGGCGTGCCTAAGCCTCCAGTATGGAATTTTCCGAGGAGCTGGACCCACTTACCTCCCAGCTTACCTCAGATCTATGACTTCCAGGGCATGGCGGGGGGTAACGTCTCCGTTCCCTATTCAGGGAACGTGGGGTTACGCAAGTAACCTAGACGTTCCCTTTCAGTCGGTCCCGGAGACGTTAGTCGGGATTAGACCGACTGAATGGGAGCCTCATTAAAGGGCCATGCCCGAAGTCCATCCAGACAGGTCGGCACTAAACCCAAGAGAGGGGTTAGTAAGAGGCCGTTAGTACCTGAATGGGAACTCCTTCTACCCCTGCCCGGAATACTCATTGACGGGGAAGTCGTCCAACACTGAGAGCTTCTGCTGTACTTGGTTGATGCTGACGACCAGAAGGAGGCACCCCTCGACCCGCAGGGAGGAGTGGCGGAGATCGCGTCGAGGCCCGGAGGGCTGCCAGCGGGTCATCGTTCTGCAAGAGAGAGGAGGCAGAGACGGAAGTCATCGTTACGCGCCAAAGCAAGGGGAGTAACGGAACGGGTTCATACTAGCCACCTGAAGGGGGAGCTGTATAAGAACATAGAAAGGGAGCGCCAGAGAGGGACTCCCAGATCTGTACCCTAGTTCTGCGAGGACCAGGCCGGAGCAAAGCCACCACACGGAACCTGGCAGCGCTGACTGCTCCGCTCAGTCAGATGCCGAAGGGGGGAGGATGGGAGAGCCACCCAAAGGGGGAGCTCTTAGAAAGGTGTACTTCTCCCGATGACGAGGAGAGTACTGCAAGCTTACACCTGCTCCGTCCCCTAAGGGTGACTGCCACCACTCAGGACCGCAGAGGGAACAGAGCCTACATCAAGGTTGTAGAACCTGATGAACGGTGGGGTGTAGAGCCCGCAGCTCTACAAATTTCGGCGAGTGAGGCCCTTCTAGCCAACACCCACGAGGCAGCGATGCAGCGAGTGGAGTGGGCCCTCAGATGGAGAGGGCAGGGAACCTCACACGCCTCATAAGCTAGGTCGATAGCCGCACTAGCCAGTGGGCAAGTTTTTGCTTGGAGACAGCGGAACCCTTACGCTGGCCTCCGAAACATATGAAGAGCTGCTGGGAGTTACGAAGCTCCCGGGTTCTGTCCAAGTAGATCCGGAGAGCTCGCACAGGACATAACGAACCCTGGGCTGGTTCTGCCTCCTCCCGGGGCAGAGCTTGCAGGGTCACCACCTGGTCCCGGAAGGGGACGGATGGGACCTTGGGGATGAATCCGGGCCTGGGTCTGATGGTAACCAGAGAATCACCAGGGCCGAATTCCAGGCAGGATTCGTCGGCGGACAGTGCCTGGAGATCTCCCAACCTCTTAACCTCTTAAGCCCTGAGGCCTATTTTCCGAAAATCCTATACTTTTACTTTTTAAGGCATTTCTCAGCTTTTACAAGGCCTAAACTGCAAATCTTGGTATCAAAATGAAGATAGGTTCTTGGGGAGTGGTGTGGATGAGTTAATTTGACAGTCAAGAACACAGGGTAAGAGTAATTGATGTTGGAATGGCCAAAAAATGAACTCCGCCTAAAAAAAAACACATGTTTCCTCCAATATCTCCTTATTTTACTTATAACGAAGCAAATAAACACAATCAATTGTAACCACTACATGTCAAGAACATCTGTAGCAAGTTTGGTGTTCATACTACAAGAAACTAATATTCTGTAAAGGTTTTGATTGAACAAAGTTCAGGCGTAATCCATGTTGGCACAGTTTGGCACAATTTGGCACAATAATTGAAATATGGAAAAAATCTTGTCCAAAGCTTCAGCTACGTTAATAGTCTTCTTTTCTTGCTTATGGGACATGATTTCAGCAAAAAACTCCTAAAGAAACGCTGTAAAAGGGGGGTAGAAGCTCATTTACGCCATCTTGCTGCGCTTTTGGGAACGTTTCACTCACAAACGATTTGACGTCGAGCTTCTGCTTGTCCCTACCCCCCCGACCATCTGTCCAATCCAGAAGATCTATATACCGACGGAAAGCTCTGATTCTATGGAAACCAATCAGCTCAACCATTTTGAGACTGACGGGATAGCCGACGAATCACACGACGCGCAGCGTGGAGAGACGTGCTCTTACGCACGGGGAGTCATTCCATATTTGGTGACGTAATGACGCCACAAAGCTAAAGAAACAATCAAAAATGGCGTTTGCACGAAGCTATTGACCGGACATAACAACAAACGGACTTTTATCGCTATGGAAATAACTTTTTGTTGAAAAAAAAACGGCAAAGGTAAGACAAGATTTACATGCTTGCTTGGTTTTCGCTAGCGTTTTTTCGTGGAACTTTCGCTCCCTGCTCTGAAATACTTCATGCAATGTTAATGAGTTGCATATCACTGGATTCAGGTGGTTGTTAGCTTTCAATTAATGTAATGGTTTGGGTGTTTCCGTTTATATTGTGGATACATATCGCACATAAACAAAAACGTGGTCATGAATTATACTCCGGACATGTTGTTGTTTATTTGCATGGCGTTCGAGCTGTGGTTAACGGATATGAAATTGAATTAGATACGTTTTTAGAGGAGTTTCCGCTGAACACAACAGTATTTAATATGTGTGGGTTATTCTCAGGGTTCGTGAGCTATGAGTGAAAATGTAACGCACAAGGGGGCAAGTCCCCGGTACCGGGGACTCTCGGGCTTAAGAGGTTAATATACACCACAGCAAAAGCGCAGGGTGTTGTGTTGGCAAGTCTATATTAAGTTACTGGTTGTGTATGTTTTCACATTTACTGCTCCCGTTTAACCACAGGAAGACTCACATCTGGAACGATGACGGTGAGCTTAGGATTGAGTGTATGATACACCTTCCCGATGGCACCTTTGTAACACCAGAATGGGTTGTATTCCTGCGAGTACTTTGTGTCAGAGTCCCGTGCTGTTGTGAAAATCTTGTACCAGGATGTGGCATTGCTGTATGTCTCTGGGATACAGTGAGGTGGTTGCCTGCAGAGGATTGAAAGCAAAGCTAGAATTAATCATTGTGGCTGAAGGATAATCAAATTCTAATCTTCAAATAATACATTCAGATAGAAAATCTGGTAACTTGCTACATAAACACCACATTGCATTTCAAACAAACATTCTAAGATTATCCTATCAACAAGCTTTTATTTTCAAAAAGTCTATAGCTGAAAGTTTGAACATGCTGGGGGTTCCTTGAACAAGGGCTACATTTCTGCAAATGGTGTTGGATATTTGATCAAGACTAACAGTGTTCCTGAGAAATAAAGGCAGTTACTTATCCATCATGGAATAGGGAGGCGTCAAAAAATGTTCTGATTAATTTTCACAAAATATGATCGCTAAAGCAAAAACCCCACTCATGGTGTTTGGGTATCACTTAAAGTCACTTTTTGTCAAAGAACGGTGTTCTCTTCCGTGTTCAATATCTGTACTCTTTAAATCATTTTTCTCACCTGCCTACAACTTTTGCACAGTCCTGGATTTATTTATCCTGCCTTTCACTGTGGCCAAAAATTCTAAATCATACACCATCATTTGAATAAATGTAAATAATAAAGTTGCTAGAATCTAATTATTTTGACAATCGATTAGTTTTTCGGATTAAGCTGATAAAACATCAAATTGAAGAAAATTTGTTTATATGTATATTTATACATTTATACATATTTATATGTATTTAATTTGTATATAATTGATGAAATTTTGTTTCTGAACAGTAAAACTATCTAAAATATAAATAAAAGGCAAACAATTGTTGTAATTTTATTATATTCACATTGAAATTATGATTAAAACATCCTGAAAATTATATTCAGCAGCATGTGTTGAAAGAACAAATATTCATTTTTGAAACAGAGATATATACTGATATGTGTACTGATTAATGCAAAAGGCTACCACTTTGATGCCTTCGTCTGAATATATTAATAATTAAGGATATTCATCTGCAAAGACACTGATCATGTGAATTATTTCTCACAATGAATATCAACAATGAATTAACAAGGTAGTAAACAGATAAATATTTATATTTTGTCTTAGTGCAACTGTTTTTTAAATTGAAAAAAATATGTATATAAATGTTCAAAACACTTCGAAATGATCACTTCTACAGCAGTCCGAGGAAATCACAATGTACAAATAATAAAACATATACCGTATTTTTCGGCTCATAAGACACACTTTTTCTTCCCCAAAACTGAGGGGGAAAAGTTGGTGCGTCTTATCGACCGAATGCAGAGCGCCGCGAAGTCCGGTCACGGCCGTATGAGAGGCGTAAGAGCTCCGGAGCCCCGGAGCTAGGCCGAAGCCGCGGCCATATTTGTACACCCAGCGCTGCGCGCTGACGTCATCGCCTACTCTGCCATTGCGCGGTCGTAACAAAAACGGGGGGGAAAACTACATTTCCCACAATGCCTTTGGCTTCCGCATCCATACTCACGAACGAAACTACAGAGCTCAGCTGCCGTTTCTCACACATTCAACGCATTTGAGTGATCTCTCACGCTACAAACCCGATTTCTCACGCTAAAATACATTTCAAGATGTGAAATGGGCACAGCTAATAGTTTATCTGCGATGTTTCTTGAGCCTGACGATAAGATGATGATCGATCTGCATCGTCTTCAGTCTGTGAGGGGGTTTTTTCCGCTAAACATTCACTTGGACAGTTTGATCCTTCATTAGAGTTATGTGGGTTTTCATAAGCTGACAAAAATCAAAAGGATTTATATAACAGCAGGTGAACGTCAGGTGCACAGATGCACAGCGCTCTCTCTCTCTCTCTCTCTCTCTCTCTCTCTCGCCCGCGTGGGGAAAACAAAACGCTCTCAATGACTGAAACTAACTCAAATCATCTCTCAACGGAACATCTCACACATGTACATGCTAGATAACAAACGTAAGTAACGTGTTCTGCAATTGGGTAGTGTTCCTAACCAAGAAAGAGCGCATAAGGATCATATCTTAACACCATGCAACCGAATTGTCACTTAAATAAGCTATAAATAATGAGTTATTTAACATTAAGGAGTAGTTACATTTATTTTACATTAAAATAATTATTAATTAATTATTAAATAATTATTATTTTACATCTGGGGGTGCCCAGATTCTTTTAAAGGTTTAAAGGGGGGCTCGACTAAAAAAGTTTGAGAAACACTGTATTATTACTAATGTGGGGGCAATCTTACTAGCTATTATTAGTAATGTAGTGACAATGTTACTGGCTATTATTAGTAATGTAGTGACAATGTTACTGGCTATTATTAGTAATGTAGTGACAATGTTACTAGCCATTATTAGTAATGTAGTGACAATGTTACTAGCCATTATTAGTAATGTAGTGACAATGTTACTGGCTATTATTAGTAATGTAGTGACAATGTTACTGGCTATTAGTAGTAATGTAGTGACAATGTTGCTGGCTATTATTAGTAATGTAGTGACAATGTTACTGGCTATTATTAGTAATGTAGTGACAATGTTACTGGCTATTATTAGTAATGCAGTGACAATGTTACTGGCTATTATTAGTAATGTAGTGACAATGTTACTGGCTATTATTAGTAATGTAGTGACAATGTTACTGGCTATTATTAGAAATGTAGTGACAATGTTACTGGCTATTATTAGTAATGTAGTGACAATGTTACTGGCTATTATTAGTAATGTAGTGTCAATGTTACTGGCTATTATTAGTAATGTGGTGACAATGTTACTGGCTATTATTAGTAATGTGGTGACAATGTTACTGGCTATTATTAGTAATGTGGTGACAATGTTACTGGCTATTATTAGTAATGTAGTGACAATGTTACTGGCTATTATTAGTAATGTAGTGACAATGTTACTGGCTATTATTAGTAATGTAGTGACAATGTTACTGGCTATTATTAGTAATGTAGTGACAATGTTACTAGCTATTATTACTAATGTGGGGGCAATGTTACTGGCTATTATTAGTAATGTAGTGACAATGTTACTGGCTATTATTAGTAATGTAGTGACAATGTTACTGGCTATTATTAGTAATGTGGTGACAATGTTACTGGCTATTGTTAGTAATGTAGTGACAATGTTACTGGCTATTATTAGTAATGTAGTGACAATGTTACTAGCTACTATTAGTAATGCAGTGACAATGTTACTGGCTATTATTAGTAATGTAGTGACAATGTTACTGGCTATTATTAGTAATTTGGGGGCAATGTTACTAGCTATTATTAGTAATGTAGTGACAATGTTACTGGCTATTATTAGTAATGTGGTGACAATGTTACTAGCTATTATTAGTAATGCAGTGACAATGTTACTGGCTATTATTAGTAATGTAGTGACAATGTTACTGGCTATTATTAGTAATGTGGTGACTGTTACTAGCTATTATTAGTAATGTAGTGACAATGTTACTGGCTATTATTAGTAATGTAGTGACAATGTTACTGGCCATCATTAGTAATGTAGTGACAATGTTAC
>SRMA01001884.1:9388-126256 GCA_007224835.1 Danionella cerebrum | reverse complement strand
ACAGCTAGTAACATTGTCACCACATTACTAAATAGCCTGCAACATTGTCACCACATCACTACTAATAGCCAGTAACATTGTCACTACATTACTAATAATAGCCAGTAACATTGTCACCACATTATTAATAATAGCTAGTAACATTGTCACTACATTACTAATAATAGCCAGTAACATTGTCACCACATTACTAATAATAGCCAGCAACATTGTCACTACATTACTAATAATAGCCAGTAACATTGTCACTACATTACCAATAATAGCCAGTAACATTGTCACTACATTACTAATAATAGCCAGTAACATTGTCACCACATTACCAATAATAGCCAGTAACATTGTCACCACATTACTAATAATAGCCAGTAACATTGTCACTACATTACTAATAATAGCCAGTAACATTGTCACTACATTACTAATAATAGCCAGTAACATTGTCACTACATTACTAATAATAGCAAGTAACATTGTCACTACATTACTAATAATAGCCAGTAACATTGTCACTACATTACTAATAATAGCCAGTAACATTGTCACTACATTACTAATAATAGCCAGTAACATTGTCACTACATTACTAATAATAGCTAGTAACATTGTCACTACATTACTAATAATAGCTAGTAACATTGTCACTACATTACTAATAATAGCTAGTAACATTGTCACTACATTACTAATAATAGCCAGTAACATTGCCCCCACATTACTAATAATACAGTGGTTCTCAAACTTTTTTAGTCGAGCCCCCCTTTAAACCTTTAAAAGAATCTGGGCACCCCCAGATGTAAAATAATAATTATTTAATAATTAATTAATAATTTTTTTTAATGTAAAATAAATGTAACTACTCCTTAATGTTAAATAACTCATTATTTATAGCTTATTCAAGTGGCAATTCAGTTGCATGTGAGATGTACCGTTGAGAGATGATTTGAGTTCATAAAGAAGAGTTTCAGTCATTGAGAGCCTTTTGTTTTCCTCACGCGAGCAAGAGAGAGAGAGAGAGAGAGAGAGAGAGAGAGAGAGAGATAGCGCTGTGCATCTGTGCACCTTTGATTTTTGTCAGCTTATTAAAACCCACATAACTCCATTAATGAAGGATCAAACTGTCCAAGTTTGTGAAACTGTCCAAGTGAATGCTTAGTGGAAAAAAACCCCTCACAGACTGAAGACGATGCAGATCGATCATCATCTTATCGTCAGGCTCAAAAACATCGCAGATAAACTATTAGCTGTGCCCATTTCACATCTTGAAATGTATTTTAGCGTGAGAAATTGGGTTTGTAGCGTGAGAGATCACTCAAATGCGAGAGTCTAACGTTCAAGACGCACCAACTTTTCCGCCTCAGTTTTGGGGAAGAAAAAGTGCGTCTTATGAGCCAAAAAATACGGTATACCATTATACCAAACCGGTGCCAATGATCATTAAAATCATACGTAGGTTGAAACCCAGTCATGAACTGAAGCAAAAAGAGCTATGTAGGAGACTTAAAACTTGCTATGGACCAGCCAAGCTCTGCTATCGAAGAGAAGTAATGGCAACACAGAAACAAGGCCAAGCAACTCAAGTATGCCTTAAAACATAGGAACCTGGGTGAAGAAAAATGGCAGCAGGTGCTCTGGATTGTTCAGTCAAAATTTGAAATAGTTGATTGTAGCAGAAGGCAGTTTGTTCATCATGACCTGGAGAGAGATACAATAATTAGTGTCTGCAGACAACAGTGAAGTATGGTGGAAGTTCCTTGAAAGTTTTGGGCTGCGTTTCTGCATATGGAGTTGGAGATTTGGTCAGAATCATTGGCTTTCTCACTGCTGTAAGTTAGTTATCCACCAGGGAAAACAATCAGGGATACAAACTCCAAACCTACAGCCAAATGCATTAAGAATTATCTTCAGTGCAAAGAAGAAGAATAAGTACTGGAAGTGATGGCATGGCCCTCACAGATCCCTGATCTCAACATCATTGAGTGTGTCTGGGATTACATGAAGAGACAGAAGTATGTTGGAAAGCTGCATCCACAGAAGATTTGTGTTCTACCACCGAGTTCATTTCGCCAAGGATTCTCACAGCAAATAATGATTTGATTTAAATTATTTTTTTTCGTTTATTCTCTACTAGGAGTGTAACAACATATCGTCGCACAATATATCGCTATACAAAATTGTCACAATACGTATCATGGGGCAACTGGGAGATATCGTTTGGAGCTGAAGTGTATTTGCATCATGAAGTGATTGTGATTCTAGTCACTTCTGAAACTTCTTTACATTGTCTTCTTTTATGTAATATTTATGTATATTTACGAAACAATTATCCTTTACAGAGAACTATTAAGAATGATCTCTCTATCACTTAGAGTAAAAAAGTGGATGGATGGTATCAAATGCTCTTATTCAAACCTAAACTTTGGGGTCTCAAAACTTTTTAAATTGTTAAAATGGTTTGTTATATAAATAGCATCAATGGTTGTTTAAGAATAGTGTTGTAAAATATAGTGATGCGTAGCATATTGTAGACATGTTATCAAGGTATCGTATCTTGAGTAGAGTGTATCGTTACACCCCTATTCTCTACATTTTTCTTCATTTACAAAAATAAATGATTATCACTTCTGTTTTTGAAACCATTATTTTCACATCTGCCTAAAACATTTGCTTTATGATCATTTAGTGGAGTGAAGTCTAGTTATTATCTATGTTTGATTAAGATGGCAGGACCACCTGAGTGACAGTAATGGTGTTGATAATCAAGTGGTGCTCGCTGCAGAGCCAAATGGGAGGAGCTAGAGCTCTAGCTCCCCCTCGCTGGAGCTCCAGCTCCCCCTCGCTGGATCTAGTGGGCGGGGCTTGACGCGCTATCAAGCGCCACCAAGTGGCTGTTAATGTTAGTGCGAGTTCAACCGTAATGGAAGTAAATGGTTGTGTTGATGCGCAATATGGTAATGATTATGATTGATGATTTTAAGCATAGTCAGTATTTTTTCTATGAAATTACGAAATTACGTAAATACTTTTTTAATAATGCTTTATTGTCATACAATGTGTACAATTCCATGTCCCACTGTGAATACTTATGTAAATATTTGATAAGTAGGCAATGTGAAAGCTTACTATCTGTGCATCCTGCTTTAATTTTTGTCCACCACATTAATCTGTGGGTTATTTGTGAACTAATCTGAATCATCTGATGTAATAGATGATATAGATGTAATAGATGATAGATTAATGTAATAGATAATAATAATAATAATAAAAATAACGTTTGACTAATAATGTTTCAGGGTATCAGAACTTAACAATTACATTAATCGTCATGTCGAGACAGCGATAAATGTAAGGTTTAGATTTTATATACATCTCAAAGTTCCGTTTATCTTTAAAGTACAGTTCAGATGTCTTACCGTGCCATACAGTTCGAACGGACTTTACCTGCGTCTGGACCTATTACGTTTAAGCCCCGCCCACTAGATCCAGCGAGGGGGAGCTAGAGCTCTAGCTCCTCCCATTTGGCTCTGCAGCGAGCACCTTCTCTTGATAATGCCCTCCCATTACACAATAAAACTTAATGTCTCCTTTCTTGGTGTTCTAAGGTTCTAGGCATTGTTTTTTAATACTTTTGTTTGGATAGCACATCAGTAAACTGATTTACCTAAGGTTTTAATCCAAAGAAAAGGAAATAGTTTGGTGAAACTTGAAAGTACAAAATATTTGTATCTGAAATATTTTGATGTTTATGATCCAATTTTTGTTTAAATGAAACCCTCAGAGCAAACGCAATTAGTTTGGTCTGTAAAGCAAAAATTAGATCCATTGGATTCTTTAACTTTAAAAGGCTTCAACCTCAAGTTCCAATGTACAGATGGATCTATATTTGTGTTCTTTCCCTCTTGTAAGTGTGAAGTGTCAGCTAATTCACAAGATTCTTTATGTTGCTGCTACATTTGGGTCGTCTGATGCTTGCTTTACAGGTCTGCATTGATTTGAAATCTGTTTTGTTCTGATCCTCAGGGAATCTCTGCAGCCATCCTTTCTAAGTGCACAAGAGACGAGGGATTTATACCTGTCAATAAAAACCTTTGGTAAGTGCTTCCTGACTCTCTAAATCCAGCCACTTCTCCATCCACCGAAGAAGAGATGAAGATCCAGAAAGCACAAATCAAGGCTGCGTTAACTAACGATGGAGTGTCTTGTAAATAATCACCTGCCCTGGCACAGGAGTGCGACGCAGCAGGTGATGCATGCACTCACCCGCCTGATCACTCTTCTTTAGGAGGAGAGAGTGTACAGTTTTATTTTCCCAGCTGTAGATCTCACCATACGCTGGTTTATCACATCCGGCTGTTGTGAAATTGAGCAGGATGAGGTCAGCCCTGCATCTTCAGGCTGGTGCACAAATTATTTGTCATCTAACACCTAATGAATAATGACATTTTACTGGATTTTGCAACACTACACCCATTGCCATCTCTTTTAAAGGTCATGCATGAATCAAAAAAGAGAGAAATATGAATGTGAACGATTTAATATTCAAGTGAAGAAAGTTAGAGTTGACAATAACATGTAAAAATATCTTAATCCGAAGACCTTTTTGCACCAGGCAATGGCGACAGCAACAATATTTTTCAAAACAATGTCTAGCCTTTCTGTGCCATTGTCTAATGGCTCGTGCAAACCCATTGCCCTGTGCAACCGTGCATTTGAGTCCCCAAGCCTGAGTCCCAATGGAATTTCACTGCATTTTTTGCACCTATTGGTTGATTTTTCTGACCCATTGCCACATAATATAACATGTCTAGCAATTCACGCATAGTTTAAAAAAAAAAATCAGCAATTCCCTTTATTGATTTTATGTGACACGTCAGTTGAGAGATACAGGAAGAGATGTGGGAGAGACAGCAGGTTTGGCATTCGGAACTGTGTCGCCCAACGCAACTGTGGAATAGTTTCCAATGCACAGTTCACTATACCACGGTGCCGGACATTCATTGTTGAATCTACTCTATAGATGCAATGGCATCATCGGTGGGTGAGGATTCATTGATTTTCTTGAAAGCTTCTTTTATAATACATTTTCACTAGTACAAAGGTGAGAAATCTAAACATGCCAATCAGGGCACAACAAAGATTATGTGCTCAGACATGAGACCATGGCAGAGCACATGGCTGGTGGATGCATGTTTCATTAACCTTGTGGAACTTAGAGCCAAGCATGTGGCTGGAGAAAGCAAGAACATAGCAGAAAACAATAGAAACCATGATGACAGAATGCACCAGGCAAGTAATAAATGACCGAAACCTGGCATCTCTGGCAACTGGACAGAAGACCAGTCACTGGACAGAGTAGTGCATCCCAAAGCTAGAAATCAAAGATTTTTATATGCCAAGATCCCAGCCCCATGCTCTGCAGAAAACAGATTTTTATATCCCATCTAAATGGCTAGCGGAGTTAAGCAAAACCGCAGCGATCGCCCCCTCATGGCTGGCTGCAGAATCATTTCGGCTCCAATACAAGTCTATGGAAAAAAAAACTGAACTTTAAAAATGATTTATTCATTCATTCATTTTCCAACCTGCTTAATCCCTTTTTGGGGTCAAGGGGGTCTGCCTATCTCCAGCGCACATTGGGAGAGAGGTGGGGGTACACCCTGGACAGTCCATCACAGGGCAAGACCACACATTCAGGGGAATTTAGATTCTACAATTAACCTAACCTCATGTTTTTGGGATTGTGGGGGAAACCGGTGTACCCGGAGGAAACCCACGCAAGCACAGGGAGAACATGCCACCCAGCAAGCCTCGAACCGGCAACCTTCTAACTGGAAGGTCACAGTGCTACTCACTGCGCCACTGTGCCACCCACTTTAAAAAATATTTCCCCCCAAATTACATTATTTACCCAAACAGTTTTAATTATTTTCGAAAGTGAACAAAGTTCAATAGTTTTTTGATCTAGTTGATTGATCCACCATGTGATTGACAGCTACACTGAAAAGAGCTGACTGACCACCCTCAGCGTGTGGTGAGAAAGCTCATTTGCGCAGTCGACGATCAAATTCACAGAAGTCGTTCTCTAATTCTTGTGTGTGAGCCAGACTCAGGGCGGAGCTCTGAAACAATAGCCGTCAGAAAGTTGCACCCCCTTCCCTGACTGTCATGGCAGTGCTCATATCTTGCTCGCAGTTGTCTCATATTAGCCCAGTGCACTGCTAACAAAGTGCATCACCACTGGGCAATTGTAAATAGGCAAAGGGTGCACAGAGGGGGACATGAGCTTGCAGTTGTCTTTAATTAGATTAATTTAAAATAAAACATTTGGTACCTGCATTTAAACATGTGTTTTTCTGTGGCAAAGTTGATGGGTGTCAAACATGGGTGTCAATGGAAATCTGCTCACTTCTGCCACTAGCCTCAAGTGGCCAGTTGATAAATTGCAGTTTTAGTCATTTCTTGGTAGACAGTCAAAAGGAAGGCATCCAAGTGTATGAGAATGTACTGAGAGTTGGTTTTTGCAATTCAAAGCCAGATATTCATTGTCAAATGTATTAAAGGTTTGAAATGTACATGTGTTTGTAGAGCATGGGCCACTTTGACCACACTGAAGGGTAAGGTATTCTGAAAGCTTCAATAAAGGATATAATTGAAGATATATATTTTTCCATTAAGTTAGTTCTTGTCTGCTGTCCAGGTTGTACTCAGCCTCTCGCCCAATGTGCGCCCCGTGACCCCAAAAACGGAATAAGGGGGTTGGAAAATGAATGAATGGATAGTTCTTGTCTGCACTTTACACAATGTGCTTCAACTCAACCCCTTTGAGCACAGGAACAAACTGTATAGGAGACATAACTTTTTCTGGGCAGCAAATCATCCCAGCTTATCAAGCCCCAGATTAAGCTCCCATCCCTAAAAGTAATTAACCCCCAGTGAAGAGTCTTTTCTGGCTCGACTTCAGAATACATAAAGGATGCCCTGGAATGAAGCTATTCTACATTAAGATAAAATTCCAGCAGACATCCAGCACTTAGGAACACAAAGCCACATGACTTATTGACATGCTTGTACTGAGCAGGTGCCAAGGCTTCACTCTGGAGGCTCATGTTTTTATTGGCTGACTTTAAGCACAGAAAATACTGCTCATCCATTATTAAGTCTCCAAATCTACAGTGTGTTTCTCACTGTCACTAGAAAACTAGAACCTCCTCCTCACTAGAAACGCACCTCAAAAGTGCAATGCAGCACAGGAATATTTATGCTTTTTATCAAGACATTTTAGTCTGCACATAAGTTCTGAATGTTCTTAAAGAGAACTGTTGTACTCTCTGTTTGTGTAACAGATTTCTTTATTTTTCCAGGTCTCTGTCCTTTGTGACTTGCATGGGCAGCATGTCGTTTTTGCTGCTGGGCATGATGTATTTCATCATAGATGTTAAGCAGTGGTGGGGCGGGCAACCTTTCATCTATCCTGGTATGAGCGTTCATTTCTTTTAACCAGTTATTAAACAAATAACAGAGAATGGTTTACAGTGCTGTAAATATCCGCCATGCAGAATGTAAAGTTTTATGTTATTAAATTTCCAGTAAAACAAACGAATATAGATCCATGTTTACCGTTCCAGCCAAAGTACTGGTGCTCTGATGAGATTCAATCTACCTGGTTGCAGATTCACATATATCTGCAGCTGAATGTCACTAAAATAAATTTAAATAAGGCACTAAAATAAATTAATTGCGGTTTTGAGGTATATTTTTTTAATTTTAACAAACAAAACACTGCTAAACTGACATTGTAATACAGTGGTACCCCGAGATACGAATATAATCCGTTCCAGGGTTTCTTTCGGATCTCGAACATTTTGTATGTCGAAGCAAGTTTTACATGTTAAAGGCCTAATCCGTGCAACGGCTCTCAGAAACAACCGTATAAGTAGATGAAAAAAAAGGAAAACCAGAGAAAAATCAAGTAACGTTTCTTCAATCCTTAAATCTACACATTGTTAAGGTAATAAATGATAATAAAAACACATGCAAAATACGTAATACGTACACAAATGTGAAACCTAACCTTGAGTGAAGCGATGTGTCGCAGGAGGGGAACGGATGGCAGAAAACAAAAAAGTTAAAGTTAAAAAAGTTAACTTTCTCGAGTTATATTTCACGAATTACTAACACCAACACGGTTTCAAGCACAAGCGCAGACAGATGGAGAACGCGTCACAGGGTTTCTCTAGCTTGCGGCACAGAACAGCACTTTCCACGTTATAAATGTTATTTCTTTTACGACACCTTGACTCTAACATTTGTTATAGCACACTATTAGTAATCTATACATAATGTTTCGCTGTGTGTTGAAGTGTTTTGAAGCGCATCAGACCCTTTTTGCACTGGGAGATAAGAGCGCAAGAACCCTGATGCGCTATGCGACGTCATACAAACGTCATACAAAAATCGGAAAATACAGCAGAACAGCTGGTAAATGTTCGTATCTCTAATTTTTCTTCGCATCTCGAAGCAAAAAATTTCTCGCGAGACCTTACGTATCTCGAACATTTCGTAATTCGAAGAATTCATATCTCGGGATACCACTGTACTTCAACAAGTTCTTATTAAAAAAAATATTTACATGTATACCAAGGTATTCTATTTAAAGTAGTTTTTATTGTGACTGAAAAATTTAAAAAATTAATCAAAATTTATTTGAAATTAAACAAATACACTGTGCACAAGTAAGCAGTGCAGTCACAGGGATAAGTGCCTTCTGCCAGGCCCCTGCCACGTGGAATTGGTAACAGCACATTGCTTGCATCGTTTAAGGCTAATATAGAGACTCTTTATACATGCAAGCTTTTATACTGCAACCTTCAGGATTGCTGCTGTTGTTTTGTACAAATGTTTTTCTGGCTCCATTGTTTATTATTTAGCATTAATTATATGTTATTTGATTGTTACTAGCCAAGAAAGGCGGCATGTATAAAATGTTATATTGTTATAATTGTTGTAATAATATTATATATAGTAGGGATGCACCAAAATGAAAATTCTGGGACAAAAAACTAAACCAAGGCCGATAACCGATACTGAAACCGAAAATGGCTTCATTAAAAAACATGTTTAAAATATTTTATTTTTGTTTGTATTAAAAAAAAACACAAATTAATTAAGCAATCAAACTTTTTTGGTAATAAATAACAGTAATAGGGCTGTTTAACAATAACAAAACTATATAAAATTTCTTTCTGTAACAAAATTATGCAAAAAAATGCTAGCTGATTTTTTTACTAATTACTGAACAATTGTACTAATTACTAACAACAGTGCACAAAAAGGAAGAAAAATAATTGGATGGGAAAGGCGTGGCAACAGTTTTGGCTTTTGTTTTCGGTGCTTTCTTACATTTTAGCCGAAACCGATAATGCTATTTTGGCCGAAAAATATATAGTTTTAATAAAATGTATTATTAAATCAATGTAACTCAGTTTGAAAATGTCACAGATGTACCATTGGTATTTTTATCCCCTTATACCAATAATATTTTATAATTTTTGAGTTTTGTCGTTAAATTAGCAATCATATTTAGTGTATGTGTGTGTCTGTATGACTGTATTTCCAGGAATGAACTCGATACTAGTGTATGTTGGCCACTCCCTGCTGGGTTTTTACTTCCCCTTCAGCTGGGAACTGGGTGTCCAGGACAGCCACTGGGATCTGCTCTTCCAGAACCTGTGGGGTACTTCACTCTGGGTCTTCATCTCTTACTTGCTCTTTCGCAAAAAGTTCTTCCTCAAAATCTGACAGAGGATGTGTTAATCTTTTCTCCATTTGATTATTAAGCATAAGATTCCTGTCTTCATGTTCATATAGTAAGAGCTGTATACCTGTGTTCCATTAGTTAATAGAGATAAAAAAACACAGGCCTGAGATCAGATTTACTGTCTTTGGTGGACACCTGCTGTTTTATTTCATGTCAGCTGTGTATAGCCCTGAATGTAGTGATTAAATCAAATTTGCCGAAGTGGTACTTAACAAATTAGAAGAAGCGATTCCACCACTTGAGGGGTCGCCATTATATATGGGTTTCCATGGTTACCCCCCTCAATGCTCTGAGACAGTGAGGGGCACATCTGCTCTTCAACTGACAGCACTTTAATAGGGGTCAAATTGGACGACTCATGAGAAGCAGCACACTAATGTTGAATCAGGGAAATTTCACACAAGGATCTTGTAATATTTTCGGTCAAGTTGCACTTTTGAGGTCTGTTTTAATAAGTACTTCTAATCTCAAAAGTTTTTTTTTTTTAAGTTTTAGAATTGACTGAAAATTTCAATGGTGCCTGAAAAACATAGGGTCTATAGGGTAGATCAGATCCCTATTTCAAACAGGAAAACCTGTAATTTATGAAAAATACAATGGTTAAATTTGTCAATAGTCTTGACAACCTTTTTTAAACATCAAAGAGTTTTGGAGTCTGGCCCTTTAAATGTTGCTGAGCTCCTGTTGATCCCGCCCCTTCAGTCGATTGGAAGTTGTCCTCTGTATCTCCAGAAAGTTTTTAGGAATAATGACCACCTTTGTGTTCATCTTTATACTCAACAACAATCACGTCAGGGCAATACTGTTGGCCGGATTCAAAGTTTTTGTTCATGTGACTAACAAATCAATCTAGCAATGGCTCATTTTAGGAGGCCAATAATGTAAATGCAAATTAATTAGTATTTTTTATGGATTTTTAGTTTACCTACTATTAAATGTATGGACTTTATTTATCTTTGACTGAGGTAAAATATTACAAATCAGCAGATTATGGGTTAGTTCTTCTTTCCCTAACTATAACAAAGTAATCATAAACATATTCTGATCTTTAAAATTTGCATGTATTATTGTTTCAAACAACTCAAACAAACTGTTGATACAAGACAAGTTTAAAGTAAATGGAAAACAAAAAAAGTGTCACCAAATTCAAGTGTAAGTGATTCACCCTTAGAAGTCTCTGCACGCACCGGTGCATGTGCCAATACACCGGGTGTTTTGAATTAAGTGAGAATGATGCAATCCACCTATTGCACTATGTGTAGGTTTCAAAAATATTATAAGTTGGGATATTTTTGGTTATGAAAATGCACAATCGTCTTTCAGTTTCATTTTACAGACCCCCAAAACATTATATTGTTTCGTACATTTTTATTGTGGAATGTATGTGTAATGTAGTGAAAAAATATCTGAAAAACAAAAAGAAGCTGGGGTTGTACAACAAACGATTTCAAGCATTGCCACAAAACATTGATTTAAAGGTCATTGGAAAGTAGAGAAAACACTTAAAAAGGCCCCAGACTTCTAAGGGTTAAGTGAAGATTTATCTCAAAGTCAGAAATGGCACCATGCTGAACTCACGTATTACAGCTAATATGCTAACAATGTATTGAATTCAATAAAAGAGTTGAATCTAATTCAAATGTACATGTTTCTGGATTCAAGGATATTTATGATCTGCTTCTGCATGTGAGCATGTGAGCCAGTTCATCCTGCATGAATTCAATTGAAGTCTTTCTGTCTCTTTGTTAGTTAATGAGAAAGCTTTTCATTTTGTGGATCAAATTACCCATTTAAACCATGTATGAGTGAAACGAACTGGTCAACTGATTTTTGGAACGAGCTAATGACTAGAGTTGCTCTACTCCACATCCCAGTGGGAATTTGAGCTTTGTTTGAGAGCTGTTGCTTTATCTACTGGAATAAGGGAATTCCAATATTTTTCAATCAGCGACCTTTCATCATTATAAAATAATGGCACATCTTACATATTTGAGGTAAACCTCTAGGAATCTGACAGTCACATCTAAAGCAACACATTGAAAAGAACACTTGGGTGATATATGTCATGAATCTCTCCATGCATTGCACTTTCTATTGATTTACATTGACCATAGGTCTGAAATGACCACTGGGTGTCTGCTTTAGGGTAACCTGAGCTGTTGTGATCTGCATCGTGTATACACTTTTGTTCCTACATGCTGCTATGAAAACAAAACCATCCTGTGGTTATTCTGCAGAGTAAGTGAAATGTTTATATGGCGCAACTAACAACTTATACTGAATTTAATAAGACAACGCCTTTCACCCCTTGGAGTTTCACAATCTTAATCAGTGGATTGACACAATGGCAAGACACCTCTCTAAAGCTTTTGAACCATGGAAATAATATTTACTATGGAGAGGGTGACAAAATCTTTACTAAATATTCAGTAATAACACATGTAGAGATATCTGGGTTTGCTAACTAAGTCACACAAAGCTAAAATGTTGTTTAGGCCCCTGATGCTATGCATTAGCCAAACACGCTCTTCCTCGTGACCTGGTCTTTTATACGTTCTTTAAAAATGCTAATTAGTTCAGACATAGTCTACCATTTGCTGCAAGTATTTTGGCTGACCCGCGTGGAATGGTGGATTTTCTGCAAGGAGAAAAGGCACTGGGTGTGATGTGTTTGATTCACTTTATTCACTCAGCTTGTTAAGAATGATTATAACATAGTACGTAAAAAGGATAAACAAGATTAAATCGTGGCAAGATAAATAAATTAACCGATTCTGAATTGAAGTTCTCTAAAATATGCACAGACAACAAAAAAATACATTGGAGAAATTGGACATTTTCAAATACCATTACAGCAATGTTTGTGCAAGTCTTTAAGAAATACAGAGATCTTCTAAAACTTGGAAAGGAATTCAGATCTGAAAGGATTAGTGTCATGTGCTCCAAAAAGTTCCTAGTTTGTTATTCCCCTTGAAAACAAGGGTGAGAACATCATCAAACAGTAGTAAAAATAAGTAGATTTCAAAAAGGAGGAAGAAAATGCTATGGAAGTATACAAATGAAAGACAAAAATAGAATTGGAATAAAAATTAAAAGTAAATTATAGTTTACATTACACGTGTTGTACTTTTAATAGATGTACATATAAAGTTATGAAATGTAGTTAAACTGAAACATTAAATGTCTTGCCATGATGGTGATATCCTGTTGAAGAAAATGGGTTTTACGTTGGTGATTGTTTGTATGAATATGTTTAATGATTAAAATATTCATTCATTAAATGATAGCATGTTTACACAATCAAATAATGTGTAAATAATATCTTGCGTGTGGGTTCTGACCGATCTATTCTGGAATCAGCCACTGGATTCAATAGCGATGTTGTTTTTTTATTGTATTTTGAACCATTTCGCTTTGAACCATTTCATAATAAATAAAGATTTATATTGATTATATGGATTTGTAGCATTTTGTAAGAAAACTAGGGCTATGGAGTTATCGTGTTTTGCGAAGAAAAAAAAACGTGTTTTAAAATAAATCTTTAAATATTAAAATCTGGATTTGAAATGTTTAGGTTTGTACACCTTTGAGGTGCTTTATGAAAGTTTGAAAATGCACTCTGGGTTTCCAGTTAGAAGGTTGTCGTTTTGAGGCTCGCATGAGTTCGCATGGTCTCACCATACTTGCGTGGGTTTCCTCTGGATTCTCTGGTTTTCCCCACACTCCCAAAAATATGCAGTTAGGTTAATTGAATAATCTAAATTCCCCTTAGGTGTGAATGTGTGTGTGAATGTTGCCCTGAGATGGACTGGTGACCTGACCAAAATAGGGAATAAGCGGGTTGGAAAATGAATGAATGTGTTAATGATTTTCCTCAACCACTTTTGTAATTACTCTTTAAACTTTACTCACATTAATCAAAATAAGGTATATACATATGTATTTATTTATTGCAAGTTTATTGTAAGTGAGAAGCAGATATTAGGAGCCTTTCTACTATTTAATTTACGACCAGTGTGTGAATGAATGGCTAGAAATTGTAAAGAAGAGTAAACAAAGGACAGATGTGAGAAAATCAATGAACTAATGAGTAACTGCTATAACAAGGACAAAGAAAACAAATGAAAAAGGGTGAGAGATGTAGACACGATGTATGTCCAAAACATACAGGTGCAGGTCATATAAATAGAATATCATGAAAAAGTTTATTTATTTTAGTTTTTCATCAACGAGAACTGAACATGTTTTTAATCTAAATGTACAATCTATTTGCTTTTGTTATTGTATTTGTTTTGTTATTTTATCTGGATGTCCTATTTCTCTCCGCCCAACTTTCTTTGAGGTCTCTGCTGTGGTTAAGTTTTGCATCCATCAGGGCAGACGTTGATTGGAGTGATTGCCCTGGAGGTAAAGTCAAGCGTCATGATGCTGTCTCTTTTCAGGAGGAACCACAGACAAACATCACCGTCAGGGTAAAACTCACAACAGTACTTTGAAACCTGTGCATTTACTCTCTGAATTTCAACTAGCGATTCAAATTATTGCAAGCGTATTTACTTACCCATTTATAAAATAGAATTAAAATATTCCATGGCCATAGGTTATAAAATCAAGCTTCTAGTCATATTTATTGCTTTAATAGATTGGCTATTGTCAGGAAATCAGATAACTCTGACTTGGTACTGTGATAAGAGGTAACCTTTACAACACTTCCATGGCTGAAAACAAATGTATGCTGTTAAATATTCCACAATCATCTGGTTTTGTGACAAAAATGAAAATGATGATAGCAACTAAGGATTAATGATATGCCACGGAAAATGACAGTGCAGGGATCACTGACGTTCTATAGTCAATCCCTACAAACCTGCAAACTTGAAAAAACCCAATTAGCTCAAAAACAATAGAAATCTTTGTGAAATAGGTTTATAATGCAAAGCACTGAATGATTGGGGGATACAGCATTCTCAAGTGACAAATAGCACTTTACTATTTAACGCATCTCACATCTGAAAGTATTGGCAGTTACTGGGCTCCATTGTGCCAACTGTAAAGATTATTTGGACCTGCACTTGTCCCTCTTGCTCTAGTAAAATGACTCATATTGGAAGAAACCAAGATATTTTGGACTAAAGCATGATTACAAATTTGAAGGAAGAGTTTGAGGATGTTCCAACATAACCGTTCACCAAAGAAGGTTCACAAAGACATTTATGAGTCTCTTTTTAGAATACATGGGTAGTTGACATATAAACCAGAAAAAAAATTGTTTTTGTTTTTACTTTTTGTGTAAAAATGTATGTTTGTTCAATTTTGTGTTGAAAATATTCTTTTTTCCCATCCATTAGCTGCTCCAATGTCTTAAATTGTCAAATGGTGAGACTGTTTTATTATAAAGTGAAGTCCATAACTCACTTTACTATACATTTTTATTGTGACTGCATTGGTATTTAACATTTTCTTTGAAAATATGGTATGTTTTGGTTTATTTTTCTAAATCATCATGTAAAGGAGTGAGTCCTCCAAATTGTCGAGGTATTTATGAAAATTCTCTCAAACATTTTGACAACTGTAAGAATTTTAAGAAACTGCTTGAGACCTGTTGAGTGCGAAGCAAGTTGACAATGTTTTTTATGAACTCAACAACAGTGTCAATAACTCAGAAAGACAGATCTTGCTTGGAGGTTGCAGAGCACCAGACCTAGAATCAGCAGCTACAGCAGGCCATGGAGAGCCTCACAGTTCCGACAACCACCAATGTCTCGCTCAAGTAGGGGGGGCTCAAACGTGAGGTTCTCTTATGGTAAGCAGTAATTTCTCAATGAAATTGGTTTACTAACAGTTACAGAATGAGTCAGAGGAGAAAGGAGTGTAATGGGACGGTCACAATATGAAAAAATATTTCATGACTTTAACGTGCCTGTCTACGAGATTCCGGATTCCACTTAGACGGAAAGTTCAGCTGGGAGGAACTTGGACCTGCGACATCGGGTCACGTGATGTGTCTTGATCCACCATATCGTCAAGGTTGTGTCAGTGAGCTTTTTTGATCCCTCCATATGAAGAAAATGTACATTTTTAGGACGTCAGGATGGTTTTAAAGTAGATTAGAGATCAACCGGTTATTATTTAGACAAGTTATATAGTGAATTGGACGGGCTCAAACCACACGCAATCGTGCATGCAGTAAAATTCAAGATTTTTCAGGAGTAGTGTGACAGTCCCATAAGAAGTGAGCTTGATTGGGATTAACGCACAACACCTGACTCCAATCAAGTGACAGCAGCTGAAAAAAGGATAAAGGGAGCGGTTGAGGGACGGAGAAAAAACAAATGACAAACAGAACAGAACCTTGCTGATACCAATTTGCATGTGTTCTGCTGACATTTTGATGAAGTACCTCTTACAAAGCTGTTTATTTATTTATTTATTTATCGTCACAATTGTGATCATCATACCAAATGACACACAGCATATGACATTTTTGATGTTTGGGTCAAAAATCTAGGTAGAGAAAAAACCCTTGGTAGCGTTTTACCACATCTAAATGTTCTTTTTTTTTAACAACAAGAGTGTTGTTGACCAGCCACTTGTAGAACTTGCAGAGAACATGCTCTATTAACATGTAAACACATCTAAATTGGCTAGATATTATGTTCCTACTTAATAACCCCCCCCCCCCTCTCTCTCTCTCTCTCTCTCTCTCTCTCTCTCTCCCTCCGTGTGTCTGTGGACGGTCCAGCTGCTCGCCCTGCAGTCGCCCATCAATGGGACAGTCGTAGAAGACTACAGTAGCTCCGTCGCGTTAATTTAATACACTGGAAGTCCTGCTCTACTACTTCTGCCTGTTCGTTGTGAATTTTACACTTATGACTGACAAGCATGGGAACTACGCCTGGAATCGTCTGGGGAGATTTCGCTGTTCTCCTGCTCCTCCTGTCTGAAGGTAAGAAAGAGCCTGATGTCACCACGCGTGAAGTCCGTGCTCTTAAGCCATCTTTGAGTGGGATAAACAAGGGGAGCAGGTTGCTTCTTATATTTTAACTTTAACAACTATCCCACCGAGATTAACGTCTTCTGTAATCAACAACAGGTGAAAATCTCGGAGAGCTGCCTAAAAAGTGTCGCCTAAACAACAACCGATATTTCACACATATTTATGTTTTTCCAAATTCCTACCTAAATGCGAATATATTGTGTTTATGATTACAAATGAAATGAAGGTTTATGGCAATAATTGAGTTTAATCTTTGTATTTGAATTGAAACTGTGCTCATGGCACTAACAAAGTCACGTTTAATTGTTGGTTGTTTATTCAATAAAGCTCATTATCATTTTTATATACCATAGAATTATCATATAATTCTAAATTTAGTAAATATATTCTATATTTGCCATCAATACCAGCTCATTAGTGTTTAAGAACATGTAGCTGGTTTATCAGCTCAAACTAGCTTAAACTAGCAACAATGTCCCAAAAAATAAAATGTTGATAGCAGGTCTTTATAAAATAAATCGACATGTATCTTCAATAATTATTTTGATTAATATGAATTAGTAGTCTTAAACAACAAGAACCTTTCGTTGTGACAATACTTATTTTGACACATGTTTATTTTTAACATGTACATTGATTATATCAATGCAACATATTTAATCTACATCAAAGAAGTGTTTCTTCCGTCCAAGACTAAATTTCCAGTGTATTACCATTTTTTTATTTATTTATTGTGTAATTAATTGTGAAGTAATGCTTAAAAAATAACACTGTAATTCTAAAAATCAAAACCCGAAATTCAGTTCTCTCACAGTCCATGCCTGCAAAACGTATGTCTCAAACCTTATTACATTATAATCCTGCTTAAAACCCTTCTGCTCAACTGTACTAACACACCTCTCTCAAAATAACTGGAGATAACTAGAGTTGAAGCCATTCCTCAATAGATCCTCAACCTCAGTGTGTGGTCAGTTGCATTAACAAGGAATGGTCACATTGCGACAGCTTGAATACAGACAAAAGTGGAACATAGCAGAGGTTTCACAGCTATTCCGGTCATTTATAGGATTTGTGATGGCACATGACTACAGCAGTGTTGTTATGGTGGCATTCACAATATTACCTAGGTTTGTACTGGAAAATAACCTTGCACAACAAGGGCACTTCTGAGTTAAACCATCTGCTAAATGGCTATCACCAGTGCTATGTTTTTGTGGAAGGTTTTTCAAGTTCCGATATTTTCCCAGGGATATAACTACATAATTACTAAATTATTTAAATGTGAGTGTCATTTATCTTCATTAGATGTTCTTCAACTTTTATAAATTTGCAAGTTAAAGTTATTTTGTCAAAACAAAGCTTATTAACTTAAAACTTCTACTGGCTAAGATTAGTTTATTAAATTTTACTTACTTTTTTATGAATAGTTACATAGATTTTTGTTTCTGTCACCAAAAAAAAAATGTCTGTGTGTTTTGAATGTTGCGTATAAAAATATTGATGTGATGCAAATTGTGTTCATGAATATATGTGTTTATATTTGTTTTATATTTGTTTGTTAGTTTGGACCACAGATGCTTGGCAGGTGTTTTGCAATATGATTTATGATAAAATGTATATAAACTTATATAATGCAAGGAATTTTCTGTTTGAGAAAAGTTTTAACCTTTATATTGTGAATTATATTTATGAAGTATAATTGAATGAAAGCAATTGATCTTTTTGTTAAATTTAGAATATTCCTTTCTTTCAAAAGAATTGATGGTAAAATGACAATTTTTAAAAAAATGTACAGTATTTATCTTAAAGAAAAATGAAAGAATTGCTAAACAAATATGTCACACTTTTTAAATTTAAACCATTTCTTTCAATGGGTTCTTTTACAAATTGTTCTCATGAATTTTTCTCATTTTAAGTTTGTATTTCAGCATATTTAAATAGCTGATGTGATTACATTTTTAAAAATAATGGATTTTTTCTCAGTTGTAGATGCAGAAATACATTGATATCGTGGGTAAAGTATAGTGATAGTAATACTAATCAACCTGTAATACTTCCACTGTGCAGACACTCATCATAACTATCTAAAAGGATTAATAATCAAGTGAGAAGTTTTCCATTAATGAATCAGTTCACTTGTTCATTGGATTTTTTTAATGTCCTGATCGTTCTGGGCTCAGACTTTTAGAACTGACATTTTTGTGTGTGCTAGTGTCCAGTTGCAAATGTCTACTTTTGACCTTGGTGCTGATGCGAAACACCTTGACTGTGTGCCGTGTTGAAAACAAAAGCCTGCTCGACAGAGGGCAGGTGTGCAGCAGGTGTGCTGAGCTCTGAACAAACACTGTGTGTTTGTCTTCTGAGAGGAAAAATAATGGAGTACGGCACGCTGATAACAGACGAGGCTTAAAACCCCTCATTAAAGACACAGGATGCTTGGCAGCGACTCCTGCAAAATGGATCTCATCTTTTTTATGATGAATGAACCCTTGTGAAATAGATGATGATAAAGGCAATGGGTTTTGTCCATGCCTGGGACAGACACATGTAATGGTGTATGTCTGATGGTTTGACATTTAAACTGCAGTTTGTTTGGTGTTATTATCCGGTTGTTTGTCCTTGAGTGCGTCATTGGTTTAGTACTAAAAGCAAGACTTCATGTTTGCTGGTGATAAGAGCTCAGTTTCACGTTCCCGTTTGGTTGATTATTTATTCAATACAATAAATAAATATGATACTTAGGTAAAGAAATTGATTTATTGACCAAGAACTGTGCATCAAATTTTAAGTTTAAAGTCTTTTTAAATTAATGTTTAAAGTTTTTTGTGTGGGATTTTGTAAAAAAAAAAATGTAAATGGTTAAAAATATTTAATTAAGTATTAAATAATAAATTTTTTTGAGAAATAAATGTAAATATAAAATGTAATAAGATTGTGCAGCATGCCATTTCACTTAAATTAAGGTACACAAAAAATGCTATAAACAATAATTGTCATCTAATTGACCATTAATCGAATTACTAAGCTCTGCCGTCCTGGTATCTATTGCTGACTCAGACAGCTGTAATAGACAAAAAATATTTATAATCTATTGTCTGGTTGATTTTTGAGATAGAACTGGAAATACATCACAATTTCACCAACTGTAAATAAATCACAACAGGAAGTTACAAGATGCTTAAATAAAGTAGCAAAACTAGGTTCTTCCCCTTTTCTCTCCAGATCTCGAGAAGGACAGAGAGCTGACAGCTGGCTCTCTTAGGGTCTCCCCATTTCCCCTCCCCCACTCTTCTTTGTTCTCATTACAGCATGTGTTTATCTGCTAGCATCTAATGTTTAAGCTAAATAAAGCCAACATTTTCTGTTAAAACTTCTTAAACCTTGTTTCCAGAGTCTTCTTACTTAGTTTTTAATGAATACTTTTATAACACAGCCAGAGAACTCTTCAATGTGTTTTAACGGGAAAAAATAAAAGTTTTGGAAACAAAATGTGTGTAAAATATGTGGCAGAGAGAGATTAATTATTCCCTTTTAGGGGTCAGGGGGATCTGGTCTCCAGCATACATTGGACGAGAGGCAGGGGTAGACCCTAGACAGGTCGCCAGTCCATCGCAGACACCTGAAACAACCTTTCAAAAATAAAAAATCCAGTCGCTTGTTTTGTCATCAATTGTGAAACATCCATTAATCTAACGTTTTTATGTGTCACTTTCTCTTGACTATAGCACAAATGTATGCAAGTACTATTTGTTTAAAAAAGTTGACTAATACCGTGATGAGGTTCTTTAATGAAGTAGAGTATGTGCCATTGATAAGCAGTTAGATCCTTTGACCTCTAAAGTCACACAGCTGTCCATAGCTTTCCATCAGGCTGCTTGTTTGCATAAAATAAGTCCAGACCCCATGCCATGCCTTGTGTGTTAGGCATTGATTTGTGGATACACAGTTCTGACCCTGTTACTTTATCTGCTGAAGAGAGCCATGGCTTCTGACCTCTAGAACCTGCAACCAAGAGGGATTTCCTCATGATCAGGTCACAGGAGAGCACCCGTCCCAATAGGACAGGTTGCATTAGGGAATCAAGTTCAAACCAGTTTGCAGTCTTGCTCCACAATTTTTTTAATTGCAGACACTTAAATCTGGCCTTGATAGATTGCATGGTTTGATTTTGGATTTTACTGCAATCAATATTCAGTTTTAATTGCACCTCTGTTCTGTTTGTTACACCTTAGAGGTAAAATGTTTTGAACATTGGTCAGTCAGCTCAGTTCATTATAGCTGTCAAACAGAGCTGCCAATCACATGGTCCCTCCTATTTTTTAAATAATAAATGAAAAAAGTAAACAAATAAACAAAACAAAAAACCATTGAAATTCGTTCACTGTATACTTTACAGTGATTAACTAACAAAAATATCTATAACCATTTTGGGAAATTACGTAAAATTGTGTCAAATAATTTCTAAAGTTCAGCTAGTTTCCAATGACTTGTATTGGGCGGAAATCATTCTGCAACCAGCACCATGGGGGCAATCATCGATTTAACATTGTGAATTTTGATCCACTAATCTTTTCATTTTCTTTTATCTACCTTAAGCCACTGGAGATCTATTATTCTGATAATAACCCTCATTGATCAGGTTAAATGTACCACATGTTGAGCATAGGTGGAGCGTGATTGGTGGCTTGATTAAGACACATTTTCTGAAGCATACAACATATGCGTATTGGTCACAAACTTGAGGCTGATGTAAGTGGAAAGAGCACAGTGCTACCTTAAATGGCTGATTTACATGAAATTTTTTCATCTTTCAGTATTCTATTTTTTTAACAATTGGATTTATTTAAAAGCATGTAAAGTGTAAAATACATTTTTGGTCAACAATGTATATACAATTGAGGTTTGATATAAAATTACCATCTGAATAAATTGTAATTTTTGAAATAATAACAGTTTCTTGCTAAAGAGAAGTACTTAAGTATTATGTAATTAAGCAATGCTTTTCACTATTCAAAATGGAGATTGTGTCTCAGATAGACTGGGGTTTTCAAGGTAGCAAATTGCACATCATGTTTTCACACAATAATCCATTCTACTCAGATGGTAATGAACCTCTCAAAGCAAGATTTGGCTGATTGTGAAGCTTTTGTACCTTTTGGAGTCCGATCATTCAGTTAGTTATAGGTCACATTTCCACCCCATGCATCAGTGGAATCTAATTTACTTTGGTGGAAGGACAAGAAGACATTGATTGAAATTGTGTCCCAAGGGCGTTTGGGGCTCTCGATTTCTACATGGGTCTTTACGTGTTATTTTCTAGCGGTCATTGATGCATGGTGTGTTTGACCGATCATTTACAACAATGAACAACCAACACAAAGGCATAGTCAGGGCTTAACTGTCCTCGTTTTGTCTTGAGTGTGTTTGAGGGGGGAAGGAATGGCTGTCATTTTGTGTTTCAGTCATTACCTGGAAATCAGTTGGTTTCCTAGAAATAACTAGAGAGAGGCTAAAACTGCACATTTGAACTTGCACACAAAACTCCTTTTATGTTTAGGTTCATTCATTTTTATCATTTGATAAAACAATAATACGAAATTGAATTTCATGATTTTCTTGAGTGATGTGAATATTACGCCTTAAGCACTGGTAGTCCACATTTAAAGTAATGCTGAGCTTGGTTAGAACCTGGATTAGAAATGTAATCTTCGTTTAAAAGTTCAGTGGTGTTACCAAGCTTGACCTAAATAACACGGTTGAGGCATAAACTCTGCATCCTTTCCCAGTCTTTCCCTTCCTTACCCCTGCTTCTCTATCTCCATACTATCATATATGTTCATAATTATGGGGAAATGCCCCCAAAATGTAAAAAATTACCCTGTCCTAAGCATGACAAAATTTGACAGAAGGCCTAAATGTGACCCCAGGCTGACAAGGGAATTGGAACAGACAAGCCTTTGTTTCACCTCAGCATCCATATTTGAGTCTCCCGTACTAATTGAAACACATTACAAGGACACTCTTTTACTCCATGCACCAGAACGCAGACGTGCCCATTTACAGTATAGAAATTTACCCTGAACTCGACCCGGGTGCAGCAAGAGCTCAATCTTCTGCTCTAATAGGAGTGTAAGTAAGAAATTGCAGAGCTCATGTGTTTGCAAGATATTTGGAGACTACTGCTTTAGTATGAAGGCCTCTAAACACCGGATTGAGGCACCGTGCCTCGATCGAAAACCATGGGCGCCAACTGGACATCACAAATCTGAGTTGTGCCAACAAAAAAATAGTTTCGCACTGCCATATTGAATTTCACAAAGGCGATTGACCAATAAAAGCTGACTCTTTTGATGACGTGAGTAGGACATAAAAGCTGCTCGGTGACGCTCATTCCACATTTTGAAACAGGAATGACATCGTGCACCACAAATCCTCTCCTTTTTCCACATTTTTGTCAAATAGCTCCCTGTGATCAACCACAATGATATAAACCACTCAGCATACATGTTTTTTCCGATGTGTTCTTAGTAGGGGTGTAACGGTACGCTAAAATCGTATTCGGTTCGGTACAGTGTCTTGGAGAGTTCGGTTTGGTTAATTCGGTTCGGTACAAAAAATAAGAACTTACATAATCTTTATTTTGAAAAGCTGCCAATACACAATAGAATTCTTGCATAAAATGAATAAAAGTGACACATTTGGGTGATATTTTAAATAAATTGCACTCTTTATAAAGAAAAACACATTTTTTTAAATAAAAAATGAAAAACTGCAACTAGTTAGGACCTGGAAACTTTTAACACTAGCAACAGCTTCAGCTTATATTTAAACAAAACTTACTTTTTAAGTTTTAGGTTAAAAAGATGAACCTATCCACATTTTCTGAAGAGAGCACAGATCTGGTTGCAGTGACACCTCCAGCAGTAGAAAATGTTAGATGTGTTGCCTGCCCGATCTCCTATGGAACAATGTCGGCATACAACTTTAAATTTATCCACTCGTCTATCCCCGTTATGTATTTTAACAGAGAAGCCAAAGTGTTCCCAAACAGGAGAGTGTAGTGAGGTGAGAGGGTCTTCAAGCTCTGGCTTCTCTTTCGCTGTTGCCATGATGCCATTTTCTAACTCGTGCTCTGCTACTAGGAACAATGTTCCTAGGCGAGTTTCCGCACGGACGCTAACGAGTGACGCACAGTAGAGCTGCACGTCACTCATTAGCGTCCGTGCGGAAACTCGCCTAGGAACATTGTTCCGCTGCACTTAATTTAGCGCTAATAATAAATTATTTAATAAAAATACACAATACCGAAACGGTACGCAAGTCTACCGAACCGAACAGGCCATACCGAAACGGTTCAATACATACCGTGAACCGTTACACTCCTAGTTCTTAGGTTTGCATCTGTTGGATTCCGATCACCATCTTCAGGCAGGGCAGCGTCATTGTATCAATATTTAATCGACCCAGACAAAGAGCCCCCTGCTGAGAAGCCATCCAAAGTTTGTGCAAACCTCAATTCACCTCTATTGTTTTTATGGCCAGAAATAAATACATCCACAGAAGGTCTGTTGTTACTTCTCCTAAAAGTACACATGTACCTAGAATTTATTTTTATGGGTGGTCACACCAAATATTTGGTTTATATTAATCTTTTTACACCTGCATAAAATTTATATATAAAATAGATAAAACACATTTCAGTTTGGCTCTTTTAGTTTGACCTTGTCTGTTCAAGGATGGGTTACATGGCCCATTTAAAATGCAATAGTTAGCATTTAGGAAATGCCAACAATCATTCATAGTCACTGGTCCATGCAAACTCACTCACTGGCCCAATTCAACCACTGATCATAAATTTTAAGTCTCAGCAGTAAAAAGCCATAAAATCCATGAGAATGTGGAGTTTGAAGCAGCGGGAGGAAACTCCTGGCTACAAACTGTTGGGTAATGAATCAAACAGTTGGTTCAGGATATAGCAGAGAAATCAAAAAGAGAGCAAAAGAGATTTTGTTTCCACGCCCTGAAATTGTTTATTGTTATGTCTCTGTCTCTGGCTTTTATTAGGACATTAAGTGAATAATTCTGGTAAATACTTACGGTAATGATGGCATGTTGTTCAAAGGTTCCTCATTGATGAGCACTAAAGTCCCTTCCAATCCCAAAAGAGATTATAATGTAAATGCAGACCAGGCTGTGGTCCACAGGAGATGAAATTAGATTTCTTAATGACAGATGTCCATTCCTCGCTCATATTGATGGGATGCCAAATTACATTTATGACATTACATTTCCGATGTTTGTTTGATAACAGCTTTTGATGTACACTTTAGATATATTCCGTTGCGCTCTTATCTGTTTCTTGTTGCATTTGTCTCATGCAATAAATTTGTTCTAATCTTTGGATCTCACACTCCCCCACTGTTGAATACAGATGAAGGCATGAGCAGACCACATTATATGGGAAAAAATTAACCATAATCAATATTAATAGCCCCGTATTCAATTATGCCTTAATTGGCAGCCTTTTAGTTAATTAAGTTGTTGTGGTCATGGAGTAATGTTTCTCATTACTGTATTATAGAAATGAACTCTTAATACTTTGGCATGTAATTAATGATGTTGACTTTGATCAGTGTGTCCACCGCATCACACCAAGAAGGTTTTTTTTTAGCAGCAACGCTCTTTGACAGATCATCAAAAGATGGTCTGAACACATGATGGGCCTTAAAAAACACAAATGTGTTTAAGATTGTCATAAATAGCAGTCCAGTGTTTTTGGGATTGGTTCTTTAAAAATTCGGTAACACTTTAGAATACTCTTACTTAGTTAATGAATAACTAAGAGGTAGTTACTAAAGAACTAACCAGTAACTCTGCAGTAACTATTGTTACTACTCTTATCTCAAAAGTTCTGTGTTTTCACTTTAGAATACTCTTCCAAGTACTAAGTAGTTTCCCGAACTAAGTGGTAACTCTTCAATATCTATTCAGTAGTTCCATTAGAACATATGATAACTCGCATCAAGTTCAAAACCCTGTATGCTTGCATACAGGACAGACACAGGATCAGATCCATCATACCTCCACAAACTCCTGCAGTCCCACATCCCTTCCAGATGCCTCCATTCAGGAAATGACCAGCGTCTAGTGGTTCCATCTCAGAGTGGAAAAAACTCTCACCAGGACTTTCTCCTTCACAGTTCCTGGCTGGTGGAATTCTCTTGCCGTCCCAATCCTAAATGCTGAGTCTCTTTCGACCTTTAAAATGGAACAAAAACTGTACTCTTTCGAGAGCACTTACTAACTTAACTCACTGGCTACAAAAACCCTCTGAAGCACTGAAGTTGTTTTCTCGATCACCTCAAACGTCTTCTATGTGTATGTCTTATGATTAATCCGACCTTGTAACAAACTGCTTATGTTTACTCCTGAACTGTAAGTCGCTTTAGGTAAAGCGTCTGCTAAATACATTAATATAAATGTAAATTAATCAGTAGATACCTGAGAACCATATAATTATTCTTTTGAGTGTGAACTTCCTGACATTTACCTTATCCATGCCTTGCATCAAGAATCAATTGGGTTGATCATATGTTCTCGTGGAAGTGAATAGTTTCCACTACTTACCACAGTTTAATTATTTACAGCTCCATGGATGAAACCAAAAATAAAATGCGGGTAATTAAAACAAAGACTCCCGAACTCTGCAAAGACTCTGCTATATGTTCACACACAGCATGTCATGAATGGAACTCTTTGAGGAGTAAGTGGATTATGGAAAGAGGATTGGATTGACAGCTAGCATTTGTTGGGTTCAATAAAATGACACAATGGACCCATGTACTTTTTCGGCTCTTGTGATCTCATAGATGGTGCATTTTTGTGGCAGTGGGAATGTATAAAGTTGTTTGGTCCAGAATTTGCTCTCCAATTAACAGGTTCTAGCTCGATCTCTCATCGAGTTTGAGGGGAGTAATGCTAGGGCAATTTTTCCATTTGACTTATGTAGAAATAATATGGAAGAGTAAAATTCTTTTTTCTAAGTGGAAAACAAATTAATTTAAAAGCCTCAATTTTTTCCATACTTAACCTTTCAGTCACAGTATTGACTTCTATCAACATAGACTATACTGTATGAGGCAAAAAGTGTCTTCTTTCTTCTTCTTCTAGTTTCAGCTGTTCCCAGTTTAGGGGTCGCCACAGCAAATCATCCTTTTCCACCTAACTCTGTCCCCAGTATCATCTACTCTTGCACCAACTAACATCATGTCCTCTTTCAGCACATCCATACATCTCGTCTTTAAGCGTCCTCTTAACCTCTTGCCTGGCATCTCCATCTCCAACATCCTTCTACCAATATAACCACTATTCCTCCTCTGCACATGTCCAAACCTTCTCAATCTGGCCTCCCTGACTTTGTCTCCAAAACAACCAACCTAAGCTGTCCCTCTGATGTTCTCGTTCCAAATCTTGTCCATCCTTGTCTCTCCTAAACTGAACCTCAACATCCTCATCTCTGCTACTTCCATCTCTGCCTCTTGTCTCTTCCTCACTGCCAAAGTCTAACCCATACATCATAGCTGGTCAAAGGCGATGCTTGATGTAGCCCCACCTCCACCTTGAACTTTTCTCTCGGACCTACAGCCCATCTTACTGCTGTCTTACTCCTCATTTACATATCCTGAACTACTCTGACGTACTTCTCTGCCACTCCTGACATCCTCATACAGGACCATAGCTCCTCTCTAGCAGTATGAAGCCATACTGCTGCTCACAAATATCTACTTCCCTTCTTAGCCTAACTTCCACTACTCTTTCCCAGAGTTTCATTGTGTGGCTCATCAACTTTATGCCTCTGTAGTTGTTATAACCCTTGTTCTTAAAGATTGGCACTAGGACACTTTTCCTCCATTACTCAGGCATCTTCTCACTATCTAAAATCCTGTTGAATAACATAGATAGAAACTCCACTTCCACACCAATATTCTAGGGAATGCACACATAATGCAATTTTATAGCATATAACACTTGAGAGTTGAAAGCAAAATGAATCGTTTCGTCATATAAACTTTTGTGTGCTTTTAGACATTTAAACATGAATTTCAGAAAAAGGTTTTGTGAAACCGTTCAAAGAAGCTTTAGTTGAAGTTGACATACTCACACATAACAAAAAAATAACACAGATGATGGATAATTTAATATATAGGGGTGTATAATATATATATAAGGGTGTAACGATACTCTGTGCTCATCATAAAATGTATATCGCAGTACTATGTCCACAATACGATATGTATCACAAACGTTTTCAAAACTATTTTTAATCAGAGGAAGAAAAAAATTAAAAGGTTTTGAGACCGCAAAGCTAGTAAGGCTAGGCTCTAGTTTGATTTGAGCATTAAATATTATTCACCCACTAGGGGGCAGCCCTAATGTTTCATTAAGTCCTCTCTTTTATTCTGAGTGCTGAAGAGAGCTTGTTTTATAATGTTTCTCTTAAAATGTGAGTAAAGGCTAATTGTGTACTAGTAAATATTAAATAAACTTGAAACACCATCACTAACAACCAAATAAGACTTCCAGAAATTTCACGATATATATTGTGAAAATTTTGTATTGTGAGATCTTCTGCCATTATAATAATATAATATATTGTTACACCCCTAATAATATAATATAATATATTGTTACACCCCTAATAATATAATATAATGTAATGTAATGTAATGTAATGTAATGTAATGTAATATAATATAATATATAATATAATACAACACAACACATTTAAAGACAACACGTCATTTTACTTATTAACTCATTTCTTTCTGTGTGAGTGTGCTCAATTCGCCTATGAGCTGAAATCAATACGTCAGATTGCATCAGTGTTTAGTGCCATGATCCATGGTGTGGCTGTGAAAGGTCAGAATAGTGAGCTCAGTCTGATCACGTGGTCAGCCATAACTCTAAACATCAACTCTTCTTCTTCATAATATGCAAAGAGACCTCATCCACATGTCACTTCCTGTCAAACTTGAATGCTTCTGGTCATTCTTGTGATGTCATAGAATCATTCGTCCAGCGCACTGCTTTTGAGGCTCTGAGTTAATTAGCTTGATATAAACCGCTTTCTGCTGGCCTACAGCCTGTGAATAAATTACATTTGGAACGATTCAAATCAGTTGGAAAGAGTGGAGCTGCCATAGAAGTTTAGAATGAAAATGATTGGAACTTAGCTTTAATAGCTCTAATGTTTTCTTTAAATATATCACCATGAAATTAGTTTTGATGGTTATGATGCATCTTCATAATGCACAGACATTTTCAAAGCTACAAACAAAGATATTTCGAAAATGGTGCCCTTTTGTTAAATTTATATTTAACAATCGGAATTTTTAAAACACCATGAAATTTGCGGGCTTTAGATTTCAAGCAGCTGGCCTCTTAAATTATTTTAAGTGTGAAACCGGAAAAAGTTTCTGTTTTTCATTTTTAAAATCTTCAGTTAAAGTATATTTTCAGTTCAACGTGCTTTGAATATTGGTATGAAGCAGTTTTCATAGACGCTCTCTTCAACCTTTTTTCACATGGGTTCTTGTGAATGCAACAATCATTCCACGTCAGACTCTTTCACTCTCAAATGCTATTTAACAAATGCTTCTCATCTTGTGCTCTTTAAACACTTGGTGTTAACAGCAATGGTATTGTGTAGAGTGCCCAGGAAAAGTAAGTATGATAAGTATAATCTTTGCAACAATTACATGTCACAGTCAAAACAATCAGGCAATCTATAAATTGCCTAAGCATTCTATACAATGTTGGCATTTCACACTTTGCTGGTATAATATATATTTTTTTGTATTTGATAGTCACACAAAGCAATCCAGGGACTGAGACTGGCTCTCCACCCTCCTATTGATAGATGGCACTTAAACTTTGATGAAACTTAAATCAGTTAAATCATTGCCAATAATATGGCATAATAAATGTTAGGGTCGAGGTGTTTATAAACTTACTTTATAAAATTGCGTTTATAAAGTGGAAACTGCTTTTTTTATCAAAAGTTAAAGGTAAGACACCATTGTTTCACACAGGGGTTTCTCGTCTAAGTTGTTCTACAGAACAGCACCTTCCACTTTATTCCTCTTCTTTATGACACCTTTACTCTAACTTTTGTTGTAGCACATTATTGGTAATCAACAAAAAATGTTGCGCTTGATTTAAAACAGATTTAAAGTGTTTTTGATGTAAGAATGATCATGTACAAAATGTACAAAATGTAAGAAGTTTCAGCCCCTTTATATCTACCATTGTATCTCAATGGGCGTGTGGAGCACCAGACCCAGGAAGAGCCTTGTGATGTTAAAATTTTACAATCTGATTGGTTTTTATCAGTGTTTCAAGAATGTTCTTCTTTGCATTTGTATGCTATACATGTTCCCTGTTTCTGATCTGATATATTCACTGATTTACTGGTTTACACTGGCTTTGTTAATACTGGTGCCAGATTCATATATTTACTTTCACAAACACTGCACATATAGGTCCAGTATTCAGAAAAGACAATTAAATGCTATACGACCATCTTAACACAAAAGATCCTTCAATACTCAATAAATATTTGAGTAAAGACAATTGGGACAAAAGCAACGCTAGTTAGCTTTCTTTAGTTCAGATTTTAACACTAGGCAGCATTATCTGACAAATTCAAGTTAGTTGGCACAACTTTGGGCACCTTTTTTCAAAATGTTGAAAAGGTGTTTTAGTTTACAGATACAATTGATCTTAAATTTTCATCAATTAGACATGATTCAGAACATGATAAAATCATGTTTATTCTAGCACACTATAATGTTTTAGAAACAAGTTATTTTTTTCAGTTTTGTGGAAATAAAATCAGACCTTTTCAGAGTTTGTGCTGAACACCACTGATAACACTACTGACTCGCATTTCTAATCTACCAGAAGTTCAAGTTCAACATTTTGGACAGAGAATTAAGTCCAAAGTGATGCACACTCAACAGAAAGTGTCCGGGATTGAATAGACATAGTGCCTTTCGGAGTAGAGTTGTGTTAGTTCACTTTTCACCTGTTTGAATTTTCCGGTTTAAATAGGTGTATGAATTCTATAGATTATATACTGGGGTTTTGCCTACATAACCATGTTCTTAGCCTGTGAATCCTTCTTTAAATAGTAACTCGGAGCTACTCAAATGTGACATGATTACAAATGAAAGTAAAAGCTTTCAGTGCTGCACTGAATCCTGAGCTTGTATGACAATGCTCCTCTGAGCACTTCACCTGATACACTGACCCAGGATGATGAATAAGTGTCACATTCACTGCGAATCCAGCAGCATGTTCCACACACTATCTGCATCAGCTAAGATTAATGGGACCATCCTTTACGTGCTAAGAACTTTTATTTTGTTCTATTGACATTAAAAACACAACCAATCAAACAGCATGAGTCTCACGTACACTGCTTAAAGTGAAGTAAGATACATATTTTTCAAGGAACAAATTGTCCGGCTGCATCACCCCTGCCTTCAAGTGTAGTGAAGAGGAAGGTGGCAGGTTTGCTGTTGAAGTATCAATGAAAAAATACTGCTTGTAGACAATGGCAAAATGTATGAGAACAAATTGGTGATCATTTGGGTAATTATCTGATGGGTTTGTTATAAAAGTTGTTTTACCGACCTTGTGGGTTGGATAAGGAGGAATGGGTGGATAGAGAATCAAGCTTTAGATAAAAGCGTAGATTAAAAAACAAACATAGTTTACATACTCTACTGAGGCCTGTTTTGTTCATGAACATTATTCCAGAAATCACTTTAAAGTAAATGAATTATCAATGCTAAAAAAATTAATAATTTTTGTTTAAATTCAGACTAAAACACTTCCATGGCAGTGTGTAAAACGTTATGGTTTTCCATAGTGACAAGTGCAATGGAGGGTATGAACATGGCATCACATAGGGCTGGACGGTATGACCAAAATATTATTTCATGGTAACAATGTAATTTTTTTATATAGGTACTTATTCCAAAAAATATACAAAAGGGCTTTATATAATAAATAAGCTTGAATATTTAAGATTGATCTTATGTTAATTGAACTTACTTGATCTTATGTCATTATTTTGCATTTTATTTTTAACCTTATTATATAAATAAATGACGAGTTCCTACTCCTGCTCAGGATTTTCTTTTGAGCCCTCCTCATTCGTTCATTTCTCCTTTTCCATGTTTTTAAAACCTCTCAGCGAATCCTTCAGTCTTAACTTTAATGGCTTGACCAGTCTCAGCCTTACTCATGGGCTGGCCACGCCCACTTTTTTACATTTTGCTGTAAACAGAATAAACAGTTACTTCACAGTACACATTTCATTCCACAGTACCGCCATATCGCCCAGCCCTAGCGTCACAGTTTCTGGAAGTCACAGAATGAGTGGCAAAAAGTAACCCTATTTATAGGGTACTGGTGAATTTGGACTTTTGACTCAATCAATTTTGACTTTAACAAAATGATGAAGTACTTCAGAAAGCCCAGCTATGTAAAAGCTTCTCTAAAAACTCTGTCTTTACAACAACGGACAATAGATGTCAGACTATCCGGATTAACTATATAATAGTAATATATCCTGAAGTTCAACCAGGCATTGAGTCTTTTCAATACCTTTAAGCTTAGTTTTGGAACAAATAATTTCCAAATCAAGTCAAGTCACTACAAACCTGTGATAATTAGAAAATCTTAATTTGTCTGTATTAAAAGCAGTGATTTTACTGCTTGTTTTGCCAGCATCAGTGAAGGAGGTGTGGCCTGGTGGGAAAGTGACGTCAATGCATACCCTCTTTTCAAAACATTTGCACTGAATAGGGCAACACATCACTATTCTCTATCTCATGGACAAGTCTGATCTCAGTGTTTGCCAGGAGAATGATACTTGTGTATTTCCAACTGTGATATTTGGTTAAGGGGGATTATTGTATGGGATTGTTTTTCGGGAGCTCAGAAGGACGACATCAGTGTTTGATAACCATTTGTCAAGAGTCATACATTGACATTACCACCCATAACCTTGTTGAAAGATTTCCTAGAAGCTATTATAGCTGCATATTTTGGGTGGACATGTATTACATGAGCTCCTGTGAATTAATAATGATTTGTCGCCTAATTAAGTGAAATTAGATAATACTGTGGCCATATAGCTTTAAACGTTTTGGGAGAAATCTTTGAGGGATAGCATGTCGATTGGTTAAAGAACTGTCTTTTATGTAATAATATCTCCAATTTACAGAGAAACCCCTGAAACAAGACAAAAGTCTTATACAACTTTACGTTTTTTTTATCTCACATGTAACTAACTAGTTTGTTTAATGATGGTGAATGAAAGCTTTTTGAACTTTCAAGAATATTAATTTTTTTTCCTAGAACTGTAATTAAACTACTGTCTTGTTTGATTATTTCATGCAATTAGATGGAACACAAACATTTTCATTTCAGCACGTTTGAGATGTTTCCTTTTTCTTGAGGGGGGTGTTGGGTACACACAAAAAGTGTGTTGGGTAAAGTTCCATTTCTCATTTTCTCTAGTGGACGCATTCAAAAACAGAACTGTCCGAATCCAAAATTTGAGAGTATATTATAGATTCAGATTCAGAAAACTTTACTTGTCCCAGAGGGCAGCTTGAGATATGACTAAAATAAAATAGATAATAGATATATAAATAAATATTAAATATGTACAGGTTATCAAGTCATAAATATTATGACGATCCAAATGTCCATGAACAGTGTGGACAGATTGTAAAATGGCTGAAGTGCAAAAGTAAACAGTAGTACATGTATGTGCAAACGACAGCTGAAGTAAAAAAAAAAAGTTATTAAGCATTTTGGAGTTATTTCACCCTGAACCTGGATTTTATTTGGGGGGGGGGGTGCATTGAGTAAAATTGTTAGTTGGGGGAGGGGCAGTAGAACATTTCCGCTTGAGGGACACCTTTGGCCAGCAGCGGCCCTGTGTGTGTCTATTACCCATTTTGCCATCCTTTAGCACTGTGTTAGCCTCAAAGCTAATAGATACAATTGATCGATTTTTAGCTCTCAATGTCTTTAAAGGATGTTTTGTGTCTGGAAACATGACTGGCGACCTAATCGAGGATGGAACACAAACCAGGTCTGTGTTGTCTTTGTGTCTTGACAAGGCATTTAATAAAAGAAGGCTTGCAGTGTTCCTAACTGTGTCTCCATCCTTCAGGAAGGTTGGCCACATTGTATCCATCAATCCGGCCTCCTGTCATCCCAGCACAGCTAAATTAAATCAATGTCTGAAACCAGAGACAAGGCTTGAACTGCAGTAACAGAAATAGAAAATCTAGTTTTGCTGTCTGCTAATGATATTAGTACGTTCCTAAGTGGCCGCCCACCATCGTTGGGCAGGAACACAGGAGAGATATAATTACAGCCTGAACACTTGCATCTCCATTTACTGGTAAAACACATGGAGATCTTACTGTGTTTTATAGATTACCCTTCCCCCACCCCCCATGCACACTCGTCCTGCAGGTAATGATTCATTTCTAGGCAGTATTATGTTATCCACTGTAATTAAACTTTCCAAGGTGAACCCAAGGAGAATCAGAGACAGCCTTGTATTGACCATGTGAGAAATTCATTAAAAGATCAGTGTCAACCCAACGTCACGTACATGAGATTCTGGTCTATTTTTCAATGACGGAGGAATGAGGGCTGTTTCAATAGAAAACAGACGTGTTTAAAGAACTCACTGGACACTGGACTGAACTCACTGGACTCAGTTTCCTGAGTAATGATGACTCATGAGCCTGTTTTCTCTTTTATACAACGATGGAAGCTATTTCTAAATGATCACAGTTCATTTTTAATAAAGGCAAGTGCTTTGGAGCAATGGAGACACTGGATTGTTAGAATTTAGATTATAGTTTATATTTTTGGATCATGTTTTTTTTTCATTATCTTAGAGTAACAAAATTATTTATATTTTCATAGCTAAATAATTAAAGCTTATGTCTATTTTAGATTTTATTATTGAGGTTTGCAAAAGAGAAACTGTTAACAGCTCTGTTAACTTTAACACTTCAAATTAAAGTCAAATGACCCAAAACTCACATATGGATTACATGCATGTACAGTGAACCCTCGTTTATCGCGGTAGATAGGTTCCAGAACTGGCCACGATAGCTGAAAATATTTACAGTATTTATTTAACAGGTATTCAGACTTTTAAAACCCTCCCTTTACATAGTACTGTTAACAAACCACCCTTTACAGTAATGTACAGATACGTACATACAGTACACAGGCACAAATGATAAAACACTAAGTGAACATGAAAAAATAGAAAGATTGTTATGGTGCGTACTGTACAATTGTACAGTATTTTACTCACCACGATAGAAATTTTATGAAATTCCACTATGTTTTCTCTTAACATATACAGACATAGTGGAATAAAGTCGGGAATCCACAATAGTCGAACCGTGAAGTAGCGATGGTTCACTGTATACAAATGTGATTGTGTCTCACATATGGATAAAACATGTTTTTAAACATTTCACTTTTTGATTAAAAATGTCATAGTGTGACAAGACGGCTTTGTTAGTTGTAATTCATGATAAAATCTATAGAATACAAGGAAGTTAGCAACAGCAAGGTTCTCAAGTCGATCTTTACATTTGTCACAAGGTCTAAGAGAATTTTCAAAATTATCTGGACATTGGTGCAGCAAATTGATGAAAAAATGCAACAAATAATTATACAATATTTAACAATATCTTTGGAAAGTCATAACTACACAAAAATAATTACAGGGATGATATTTTAAGTAAAAAAAAAAATCCAGCTTATATGTCAACTGCCCATATATATGAAACAAGAAGACAAGGTAAAGAACTTTCAGAAGTGACTAGAATCACTGTCACACCAAGAATTAAATACACTTCAGCTTCTAGACCAGGGTCACTGGACTATGGTCCAGCCCCGAACCCAGAAGCTGTCCCATACGGACCCAGACCTGCTGAACAATAAGAACATGGAAGGGATAAGGCATTGGCCAATTCAATGCGAATCAAGCAACCCTTTGTTTATATTGCTGAATATATTGCTTATATGCTAATTTTTTTTAAGCCAATCGAATGTCAGTTTTTTGAGAACCCTGTTCATGGGAGCAGTAAAAATTAACCACTGGGACAAAACAAGAAACTGACTCTTTTTAAAGTGCCTGCATTATGAGACAACCATGTTTCGAAACATACATAGCCTCTCAAATCTATTTGAAAGTTTGTATTCTTGCTTATTTTGAAAAGCAGCCCACATATATACACATATACAAATAAATATTCAACCCTCTATCAATGGCTTTTTATCCAGGTAACTACATTGTAAAAAATAGAAGGCAACGGGCTGCAAAAATGTTTGAGTTACTCAACTTCATTGGTTGAGATGTAGTGCTAAATACTTTCTATAAGTTTAATGAAACTGTTGCTTGAAGTGAAGTGCTCTTTTCTGTATTTTGAACATATAATTTGGAACTGAAAGTGTAGCACTAAAGAAGTAGACTAAAGAATCTTGTCCGGTTACAGATATTTTCCACATACTTTTTCGTTGGGTTTATATTTATTGTGTTGATTTTAATGGACAGGACTTTCTAGTTTAGCCGTATATATACACCCATTAATATTATTCATTTGATATTGTGATTTATAATCTCTTTGCTCGTAAAGCGTGGGTCATTTAAACAGTTTGTGTGAAAGCAAAGAGCTGTCTTTGAGGTCATGATCAAGACCATCTAAAGGTCTGTGAGGTCATGATCAAGACCATCTAAAACAGCTTGGTGACAGTTGATGAAATTACACCAATAACACCAATCTCCTGCATGCCCAGGTTTCACCTGGTTCAGTTTTTTTAACCTTCTTGAATGTTAAAGTATATCTAGTAAAAGCAGCCAACGAAGACATTACAAGTGTCTCAAAAGACCACATTGTGATCGCTTTAGTAGTACAAGGAGGAAGAAAAATCAATCCCATTAGTCAACTGGAGAAACTGACCTCAAATTCTCAAGATCTTCTGGGACCTTCTTATGGAGAGTCTTGTATTTTCAACTTTGGGGGAAGAAAGGAAAGAGTCTGTAGCTTTCTGGGAGCGGGAGTGTGATTTTCATTTGATCAGTATTCATCTTCCAGCCAGGATGGAAGGAAATGCTAGGACATTCTTTTTGGATGCAGAATGAAGGAAAATACCAAACAATAGAGAAAAAGCTAACGCATCTAGCAAATGCATTAATGTACATGTAAAAGTAAATGACAATCACAGCATCTGTTTTGAGTTGAGTTGGATTGACGCAACCAAGCTATTGTTTAAATTTAATTTATATAAATATAAGATGTAGGTTTCAATAAGGTTACATGTATTAGTTTTGACATTTTTGGTTTTAAACGAACATCACAAGAGTTATGACAAATAATTTCCAGTACGTCACATTAAAATGTTCGATTATCTTTCAGTTTTATTTCATAGACCCCAAATCAGTGCCATCTAGTGATGAAACGAAGGGATAACCATCGGAAGTACAATACCTGCGATATGGGCTCGTGTTTTTTTAAAAAATGGTAAAAAACAAAGCACAATGGAACAAAATATGCTGGAAACAGTTTATGAGGTTTAGGAGAGGCTCTCTCCAATTTTATATAATTTTCATATGGTTTCGAAAGGTTATAAGCTTTGAACATTTTTGATTTCAGTTTCATTTCATCAGTGCCATCTAGTGGTGAAAAGATAGTATAACCCTTGAAAGTACAAGACGTGGGAAGGCTCCTGGTTTTCAAAGTTTTGCTACAAAAAAGCATAAAGTGCTTTGAAAAGTGTATGCGTTTTACGTATCTATCTACCTGTTTTTTATAAATAATTTTGACATTGTGTAGACCTGATCTTTGCTTTTTGCGGGGATTTATTCATTTTTATTTTGTCTCATCACTTTTGATCTTATAAAAAAAGTCTTTGTTCTCAAAAAACAAATGACAAAATTGAATACTCAGAATTGTATTTTTTTTGTACAGTTTCAAGCTTGTTGTGGAACTATCGTGTAATGTAAAAATAAAAATATTTGTAAAAAAAAAAAAAGTTGTAGTTGTACTAAAAAATTAAAACCTGTCAGAGAAAAAATTTAGAGCATATTGTAATATAGCAAAAAAAATGCTCAAAAAGGCCCCGGACTTCTAAAGGTTAAAGTTTGCCTTACTATGGAAAAATGTCCATTGGATTGCCAAGGTGTGATGAAAGTGTTACCATTTCTCGTGAATGCTCTATTTCAAATGTGTGAAAGGGAGCCAAAAGAAACATTGCTGGACTCAAACTGAACTGGGAGCCATCCACCATTCTTTCAGTGTCGATCGATGCTTGTGTGTTTTGGACAGGTTCTCTTGGACTGTATTTTCCACAAAGGCTGTACACAGAGAGCATCTATGTGGGTCAGCCGCAGGGATCTGCTGTGCTTCAGATCATTGCGATGCTTGAGAGCCCTACGGAGAGGCCTTATTTCTTCATGTGCTCACACAGAGAGTTCTATGCATCTTGGTTTCACGTAGATGAGTCGTCTGGAGTCCTTTCACTCAACAAAACCCTGGAATGGGGTGACTTCAGCAGTCTACGTGAGTTTGCTTGAATAGATTCAGATGCTATATTTATATACAGTACACATATTGTTATCATTGTAGTTTTATACTGATTGTTATCAATACTACATTTATTCTCCTATAATACCACAAACATTTTTCACTTTAAATATCATTAAACTTCTTTTATTAAGTATGTTAACCGTCATGTTATTCATTGGCTTTTTTCTGTACTAGTAAACAAAGGTTTTGCCTCATTTTCTATGGTTTAGTTTAATCTTAAAGGAATTACATTTTAAACAACCATTAAATTGCAACTTAACTCTGTCACAGATAAATATGAAGACATAATAATTTCATTGAATTTGTCTTGTCTTGTGTGTCCTGTAGGCAGCAGCTCCAGCCGCTCCCCAAAGGAACTCAGTCTGAAGGTGTCAGTGTCCTCGATGCCCCCTAAGAAAGAGTTGTGCGCATTGCTACCCAGAGTGGAGGTCAAACTGAGCTTCATCAATGACACAGTGCCCCCCTGTGGTCAGGTGGATCTTAGCACGTTGTGTTTCCCTGAGAAAATGTCAAACCCTCACATCACTGAAAATCGAATGGCAGGGGCGCTGAGGCAGCTCCGTCGCTTTACTCACATCAGTAGTTGTCCAAACTACACCATCTCTTATCGAGTAGTGGCAGGTACTTTAAAAAACATTAATATTCATTACACTCACCTTCCAATTATTTTTATTATCGGGTTAGTCTACCTATTTTAATTGATGTGTCTACATGTTATGCAGTTTTAGAAAAGCTTTTTATGTATAAGAGGGTGAAGGTGCCAAAGGGTTTGGCTCATGCTCAAATTTATGTTCCAAAACAAGTCACAATTATGAAAACAAAATAAGGCATTAAAATACACAAATACACCTTTGGAAGCAAAAGAACTGTTCAGAAAACTTAACAATAAATTGGAAAACAATAAACAAAAAAACAATACAAAACAAAAAACTAAACAAAATCACAATTCAGAAAACACAACAGCCAATGTGAAATCAATATAATACAAAAACTAAACTAAAACCATTCAGAAAAGACAAAAGCAAAACTAGAATTCAAATCTCAGAAGCTTTCAATCTCTGTATAAAGACGTACTGGACCTAACTAGAACTGAAATAGACTTGTGTAAACATATCTTTTTTATGTTTATCGGCCTAATATTTCCCGATGGATAGATGACTTTTTCAATTTTCAGTTTTCAATCTATGTCTACAGGGTTTAGGGTAGAAGATTAATGAATGAATTTCAAATCTGCTGATGTCTTAACTTGTTATTGTCTGATATTTGTTTGGCCAGATTAGCTGCAATATATATCCATGTTTATCCAAAAACAAAACAAAAAAAAGGAAAGATTCATTTTAATATTAAATAAATATATATATATATATATATATATATATATATAGTGGGATCTTACTTATTTCATATACACTTTGAAGTTATTATGCTATTTAATGTTTTTAAGACACTCCGGTTCCATTTGCGGTGGATGACTCCACTTCAGAATTGGTCGTCACTGCTCCAGTGGACAGAGAAGAGAAGGAAGTGTATCACCTAGATCTAGAATGTCTGGTTCGGACCGAGAAAGCACTGGAGGAAGTGTTTAGATCTTTACACGTGAACATCTATGATGAGGACGATAATCCTCCCTATTTGAACGGAACGGACACAGAGGACATCTTCATAGAGTTCGACCGAAGTGAGGTGTGCCTTCGCCTTCGTGCCTTCAACTCGTGTTTGAGTATCAGTCTGGAAACTGACTACATAAATTGCTTTCTTTGTAGGGAACTGTGTTTGGAACTCTGTTTGTCTACGACAGGGATACAACACCCGTTTATCCCTCAAATCAGATCCAAAATAAATTAGTGGGAACCATGTTGACGAATGACCCCTGGATCAGAAACACTTTCAACATCGAACACAGGTTCAGGGAAGAGAAAGCTATCTTTGGAAATGTCCGTGGGACCATTCATGAATATAGTGAGTATATAACATTACATATAATAGCTAATATCTTTTTTTTATGTTTTAAAGTTTAACATTTTAAAGTGCACTCTAACTTAAAGTCCAAGGTACCCTCAGATTTTTCGGGTGTTTGTAGAAAATGTGGCTTATTTTTACTGTCTCTAAACTGCTTTAAAACGATTTGCTTTTGTCAAACCTCAAGTTCCAAACCCATAACTCTTGTTAGAGCAAAATAACAGTATGACTGTGCCATTTATTATCATCTACAGCGTTCAAATCAGCTATTTTTTTTTTTAAGTAGCACAGACCATTATGACTATGTGCTGTTGTCTGTGAAGCTAGGGCACCTCTCAACCACTCACTGCTCCTTGATCTAAACATGAATAAGACTTTAACATTTTAAGAATTTACTCTGACAAAAATATGACTATAAATGCATTTATTTTGTTATATAGTTAGTAAGTCAGACTTTGCTTATGTATATACATTTGTTTGTTTACACAAACTTTAAAGAACCAAAAGCATTTCAATACAAGACATTGGTAGAGCCCAGGTCACAGGCTTGTTATGCCCAGAGTTTACCCTAGCTGCCTGGATTATCATGCTAATTCCTATTTTGTGACTTTATGCATGGCTACTAATTTTTTGCAGGAGAAAACAGTAAAATAGAGGTAAACGGGGAACCAAACAATTCTATTAAATCACTTAAACAGTTTGAGAGAAGGACATAGCAGGGGGATCTTGATTTAAAGGAGCTTGGACAGGATCATTCAGAGACAAAATTCAGAAGACAGGAAGAAAATTTGCTCAGTCATTCTTTCGCTTGTGGTTGGAAAGAGGACTTAGCCAAGTGGATGTTATGAGGCCAATACTTTATTCTGCATTCATTGTCGGACTTAAAACACTACCATTAGACCCTAGATATACTCAAATCAGTATGACTGATTTAAAGTGATTTTTGAAAAAGCAAAAAGAAAGAAAATATTTTCTCCTCACTAGAACAGGTCAAATTTTTGTATTAAATGTAAACTCTAAATTTGAAGTTTCTTATATGTTTACATAAGCAATTGTGATGTAATTATATTTTTTGGAAAATGTTACATTTAATGAAGCAAAAAACACACCATCCATCCAATTTAGGATGTTAAAGATTTAAAATTTAATAAGTTAGCTTTGTTTTATTATGAAGAGAGCTAATCACATTAAGAGAGAGTATTCTTATGATCCTTGCAAATTTGTTCAACATATTATTATTGTTTACAGAGTATTTACTGAATGGTCAATCTTTCTGCTGTCTCTCCTTAGAGCTGAAACTCAGTCAGAATCTTTCTGTGACGGAGCAGCGCTCTTTTCAGTTGGACTACCTGGTCAATGACACCACTTTTCCAGGCCCAGAGGGAACAGTGCTATTACACTTCAATGTGACTATTCTTCCGGTTCCTATTCACTTCTCCAATAACACCTATTTCTTCACGGTCTCGCCGAAAGCAACAACATACTCCCAGGTACAAATCTCAAAAACTAAACTATTGGTATAGTGAGATTTCAGTGTACACTGAGTTTACCACTAAAGGTGGCATTTCCTAAACAACCATGAATCAGTTGACCTGGGGGAGGGGCTAAGAATGTATAAGCGTGCATGTGTTGTGGTGGAAATGAGCCTTCACCTTGAGACCGTCTTGAGGAAACAAACAGCACAGAAAACCATTGTAAAAAGAAGCTTCTTTATCAAGGATTCACAGTGAGAAGACCACAAGCACAGAGAACAGTGTTCTCAATGTGAACATGTCAGACAGTTTCTGGAGCCTTGTATTTGTAACGTGGAGACCACCCTCCTGTGCGTCACTCATGTCCTTCTGATTAGACTCCTTACGTATGTAGGATGTCGGGCACCAGAGTTGATTTCTATGTTATGGTAAGAGATGTTATGGCGCTTGGTGTGGCGCCTAGGGGTCTAGAGATATTTGCATCTTCATATCATGGAGCACAAGAGGCTAGCGCTTCAAGCAACAGTACAAGATGTTAAGGTCAGGCTGAGTGGCATTGAGATGTGTTTAAGAAAAGAAGGAACTGCCTTTCAAAATCACAATGAAAGTGTCTACATGAGGAATATAGAAATCATATGGCACAAAGATCATTTTCACATTATATTATTGTCAGCCAATGACTGGCACTCTGTAGATGCCACTAATTTCAATGCATTATTTTTTAATAACAGAGACCAAGAAAGAGATAAAAGCCTACCATCTCCAAAGATGCTGGGATAAGAAAACCTTCAGTAGTTGCCTTAAATTACAAAAGCTGGATTTTATCACGGAGCTGATTTTATGGTTTCGTTTAAAATTGTGATCTACAGAACCTGCCGTTGGAAAATCAGCCATTCCCTCTCGAGAGTCTAAGTCCCGTCTGAGATTGAATGAATGCAGAGACACTGAGTTCATGCCTCAGCCATGCTAAGGTTTACTGACAATTTCTCCAGCATCTTTATATGTGGTGAGAAAGTTAAGCTACTCTGCCAACGATCAAATTACAGAGAGGTCGCTCTCAAATTCTTACAATTTATACAAAAAAGGGTTGTTCATAATTACAAAATAAGTTGTTTATAACAGACTGCGCGTGAGAGGGGCCAGATACGAAGCAGAGATCTGAAACAATGACTGTTCCGTCCTTAACAGAAGGTCGGAACCAAAAAAAAGCTTAAAATTAGCCCAAGGGCAGTAGGCGGTGGCACGTCGCCCATATTTTTTTACAGTATATGGTCAAAACCAAGTGGGTCCTCCAAGTTTCTGGCAGTCATCCTGAAGTAAGGTTTCTGTGACTTAAACTTAATTTAAAGGAGCTTGATTTATTTAGATGGTGGCTTTGATTGTAAGTTGTGTTCAGTTATTTATGTTTGTGTAAATACCATTACACTGCTTTCCATGGTATAGATCCAGATCGTGATATATGCACACAATCAAAATGAAATCTCCACCGGCTCGGTTACTTTTGCTATCACTCACACAGTGTTATTTTGCCAAATGAAAAGTGCCTCTGCTGCATGAAAATGAATAAATATCCAATAATCAACAGCACAGCAGCTGAGCACTGGTTTGCGTCTCTGTGTCACGCCTCTTGTAAGTACAAATAGTTCAATGTTAGTATTGTACATTGACATTATTATATCCACATACAGAAATATAATGTATATAAATGTATATTTGAACTACGTCATTGACTAAAATCCTTTGTAGGTCTCGGAAATAGCCAGTGAAAAGCAACAAACCTGCAATCGGAACAACTTTTTGACTATTATTCTGTACTTTCAGTAAAGTGCCTTTTTGTTTCTTTTTTTAGATTGGAAAAGTCTGTGTGGACAACTGTCTCAAGTTCAAGGGCATTGATGTGGCTTATCAGTTAGAGATGAGCGACAGGAACTTGTCACTTGAAGCTCAATCATGTTACGCAGCCGTTGGTCTTGCACAAAACCCAAACGAAAACACTGCTGTTCTCTATTTGAACGACACCGAATTGCTACATAGAACAGAGTGCCAAGAACTGCAGTTTGATGTCATTGCCCAGGAGCAACAGGACAAGTTTCAGTCCAAAACACAGCTCTTTGTCAGTTGTCGAGGTGAAGGTGAGGTCATCATTTAGCTGATTGAATTCTAGATGTCTAGAACTGATCCGTGCTAGAAATGTGTGTAAGACGGCTCTGCTCCTTCCTGTCTCTAGGTTCTACGAGGACAAATGAGCAGCGAGTCTTGGCTTGCGCTGAGAAGAGACAGCGAGGAGATTGTGAGGCGACTCAAGGCCTGGGAGCCCCAACAGGCAGATGCCAGTGGAGACAAGGCAGAGATAAAGGTTACCCACAATTCTTTTGACGTCAAATGTAAAAGGATTAAAATACTGTATTTACTCACTCGCTGTTTCATGTAGGAATATCTAAAAAGTACTCCACCTGTTCTCCTGACCTCAGCACATGTCCAGACGGCTACTGCGATGCCATTGAGATCAAAAACATATCCATTTGTCCTCAAGATTGCTCTAGTGAGACAACTTTGTGATTTTTCTGAAACTTGTTTAGATAAAGTATACTTGTGTGCATGAAGAGAAATTGACGTTTGTTTGTTTGTTTTTTTATTAGGTCAGCCCATAATTGGGGGGTACGAAAGAGATTTATATGGAATCAAAGCTGGACATGGGACCTGTTACTGTTTTACTGGGAAATGCTTCTGTGAAAAGGACGATTTGGAAGGTGAGATTACATTCACAAAACATTTCCTAAAGGTATTTCTTTACATGTTTGGTCTCACCAAGAGATCTCATTGGTCAAGATTTGCATATTTGGGTTGGGCACCTTTTAGTGCACTGTTTAACGCCTTGTCTGGCTGCTGATGATAGTGAATGCAAGTGAGTCAGTCTAAGAGTGTAAGGTTAAAAAAAGCTTCAAAAAATGACCAAATATTAATTATTTTGTATAAGTCATAAACTCACATTACTCCTGAAACTTGCAGCAGTTGATTGAAAATATAGCATTGATAAATTCACAAATAAGCTTTAAAACTATAGTAATAAAATCATGGCAATTTTATGTACAAATTTAAATAAAACATTTATTAATAAAACGCTCTCCAAATGCATATCAAAATTTGCAATGTCTACCAAGGTCTACAAATGCGTGTCTTGATCTGCAAATATTTATTTTGATTGACAAGACTCCTGGTTGGGAACACGTGATTTTTGCTAGTGTTGCAAAAAGTTTAGCAAAAAACACATGTTCAGCAACCCCCAAGCAAGAGTCTTGAAAATCAAAATACATATTTGCAGATCAAAACATGCATTTGTAAATAATATTGCTACAATTTAATTCCCATAAAAAACTGTCTGTTCAATCTGTGGAAGAAGAAAATATGCCAGTGGTGTTCATTTTGGAAAAAGGAGGGAAGGTATAAAAATGAATTAGAAAATTAAAAAAGATTGCATGCTTTGCTTTAAGAAGAAATTAAGAATAATTGTTATTTATTATTTATTTTTTTATTAAAATGCATTTAAAAAATACATAATTTACAGAAAATTCTGAGCCATTTGAGCCACAACAGAGAATTGACTGTGTTCTTCTGAACTTCTTGAAGTTTGTCCACCATTTCCTCATAACAAGATTAAATTGTAGCTGTTGGAATGTCGATCAAAGTGACTCCATCTAAAGAAAATCCTTTAGATCAGGGTCGCTTTACAGTAAAGCAATGTCCTAACGTTTGTTTGATTTTTATACTCTGATTAATCCAGCTGACAAAGAGGGATTGGAATGCCTGGGGTTTAAGATAGGAATGGTGCAAATTCACGCTTTCTTTAAGAATTCTTTTCTAGAGCTGTTTCATGGGAAACTTGAAGAGAACTTTGTGGATGATCAGTTCATGACCCTTTAAAAATCATCTTCCCTAGCTAGCTATCAAGACATTGGAATGTAAAGCTTATTACATCTTTGTTTTTTCCGCAAATATTTTTCAGAGCCAATCTGTGATGACATGTGTAAGACCGTCATTGCAACAGGTGTACTCCTGTCGTTTATTGTCTCCATCCTCCTGTCTTCATACTTCCTCCACCGCTATCATAAAACCACACCAAAGCCTCCCATCGCCTCAGCTGAGATGACCTTCCGGCGGCCAGCCCAATCCTACCCCATAAGCTACTCTGCGAACAACGTCCGTAGAGCTTCTCTCGATTCCATGGAGAATCAAGTGGCCATTGACACCTTCAAAATTCCCGTGAGTCAGTTTTAAGTTAATTCTGGTTCTATTTCCAAGACTCCAAAAGAAGACATGAAATTTCTTTCTTGTTCAGCTTTGAAACAAAGTCCTGAATTGTCTGCACTAAAGAACGTTTCATTTGTCACTTTTATTTAATTTGTTAATTTTGACTTTTTGCATGAATTAATTTTTTAAAACAGGAAGATCCAAAGTGGGAGTTCCCACGAAAGAACCTCGTTTTGGGTAAAACTCTTGGAGAGGGAGAGTTTGGGAAGGTTGTGAAGGCCACAGCCTTCCGCCTCAAAGGAAAAGCTGGATACACCACAGTGGCTGTTAAAATGTTGAAGGGTATGCCACTGAATTTCATTTTATAACGGCCATTTGCTCCTTAAGTTTGATTACTCCTTTTTTTCCTCGACAGAAAATGCTTCTCACAGTGAACTACGAGACCTGCTGTCAGAGTTCACCCTCCTCAAGCAGGTCAACCACCCTCATGTCATTAAAATGTATGGAGCTTGCAGTCAGGATGGTAAGACAGAAGACTTGACTCTTTGTTTTCATGTTTTACTTCATGCATTTACACTTGTTTGACTCCCCAGGTCCATTATACTTAATTGTTGAATACGCAAAGTATGGCTCTCTGAGGAACTTCCTGAGAGAGAGCAGAAAAGTTGGACCAAGCTACATGGGCAATGAAGCTAACCGCAATTCAAGTTACTTGGAAAACCCAGATGAGAGAGCTCTAACCATGGGTGACCTCATCTCCTTTGCCTGGCAGATCTCCCGAGGAATGCAGTACCTGGCCGAAATGAAGGTGCTCTGATGCTTCAGAAGTTTCCACCACAGAAAATCCAACGAGACAAGTAATAATGACAGAAATGTATTTAGCTCGTTCACAGAGACCTGGCGGCTAGGAATGTGCTGGTTGCAGAGGGACGGAAGATGAAGATATCAGACTTTGGTTTATCTCGAGATGTCTATGAGGAAGATTCATATGTCAAGAGGAGCAAGGTGAAGCACTTTTATTGCATTTGTTAAATTCCAGCTTGAGTGGGAGTTAGCTCAGACTTTAGTTCGTTAACTAATTTAATTAGTTCATAAATTTTCCAGAAAATAAATGTGCATTTTTAAATGATTTTAAATTTTATATATAGTTAGAAATCTATAGAGAAATCTATATTAAAATAACAAAACTAAATTACTGATATTTTTGACTCATGGAAACTCAACATCCACCTAGGCGGGACATTCTGATGAAGAATTCTTCGTTTAATGTGCATAATATCCATGATTACTGTAGTATACTCGTCAAAAGTGTTGAGGACTTCCAAAAAAGCGCCAGGGAACACCTATTCAGGTTAAGTGAGCTGCCAATCACAATCTCAGTAACCACTGAGAGAATCATAAATGAAAATTTGGAAAGTGCAAATGAAACAACTGGCAGTGCATTCAAACTACAATCAGCTGAAGTTCAATCTGCAAAAAAGTGACTATTTAAATACAATTTTAAAGTTACATTCAATGTTTTGGCTTATAAATAATTCCATGCGATAAGTGACATGCGGTAAGTTGTTGGTTTGAGGCTTGTTGGTGACCTTCCGGAAGGAGTTTTCATGTTCACCCTTGTGTGGGTTTCCTCTGGATTCTCCAGTTTCCCCCACAATCCCAAAAACAAGTGGTTAGGTTAATTTAATCATCTAAATTCCCCTTGGGTGTGAATGTGTGAGTGAATGTTGCCCGCCCTGCAATGTCCAAAGTGCATCCTCGCCTCTCGCCCAATGTGCGCTGGAGATTGGCACTGTGACCCCGTGAAGGAATAAGCAGGTTTGAAAATGAATGAATGAAAGAATTTCCCTTTGAATTCACTGAGAGAGAGGATCCAAACAAGTCAAATATCAAGTGTAGTCACTCTCCTGCAACGATTGGGGATGTGGGTGTTTTAATACCAACACTGTTCTTAGTTTGAGTTCTCGCAGCTTTTTAATCAGTTTTAAGTCAAGTTTCAAGCTGACGTGACAACAAGTCCATGTTTAAGCTTCACAGATGACATAAGTCTTTTAAAAGTAAGCGAGTTTGACTTGAAAAGCAGGCTTTGATATTTTAACACATTGTGATGACAAATAATCCTCATTAAATATGGATTTTTTTCTTCTTCACTTTTATTTATAACTTTAATCTAGAATACACTTCCTATTGTTAATAGTGGCAGCACTACATTGGATTCTGATTGGCAGAGAGTTGTGGTGATGTCTGCACTTTTGAAGATGCTATTATCGGTTTGAGGGGCTCTTAATGTTCCTTTGTTCTTATGTATTGAGTTGTACATGTTTTTAAATGGGCAGGATTTTATATATCACAGAAATAAAAAAAAACTGGTACGAACTGGTACTGGTATAGTTTGAACAAGCTTTTGGTTGCACCTTTTGGTTGTTAAGATGTTTCGCAATTACAACAAACAGATTGCTACAGTATTTAGTCTTATTCAGCAGAATATTTACAAATCCAACAATTTTTTTCTTTCCATTTTGTTTACAGTTAAATATAAAATTTATTTCTGCTTTAATGGGAAATTGTCAGTACATTTTGTCGTGCCATATCTGTAGTTTTAGCAGCTTCGTTTCATCTGTTTCATTGATGTGCTCTACATTTCCAGGGTCGTATTCCTGTCAAATGGATGGCTATAGAGTCTTTATTTGACCACATCTACACAACACAAAGTGATGTGTAAGTTATGACAAGGTTTCATGTAAAATATATTTCTATACTTCAAATATGCAGAAATTCTGACCCCCCCCCCCCCCCTCTGTTGTGTTGTATGGTCTTTTAGATGGTCCTTTGGTGTCTTGTTATGGGAGATTGTGACACTTGGTGGAAACCCCTACCCAGGAATTGCTCCTGAAAGACTCTTCAACCTTTTGAAGACAGGCTACAGGATGGAGAAACCAGAGAACTGCACGGATGAAATGTGTGTTTAACGCTCATCATGTCATCAAATCTGGTAGCAGAAATGCAGTGTCAGGGAATAGATAAAGTGTCAGGCTATATTTCATGATACAGTTACGGACAGAAATGTAAGTATTTTTGCTTGCTGTGTATCGTGTAACAAATACTCTGTTGTGTAATGTAGGTACAATCTGATGCTTCGCTGCTGGAAACAAGAGTCAGATAAGCGTCCAACTTTCTCAGAAATCAGCAAAGAACTGGAGAAGATGATGGTGAAAAGCCGAGTAAGAACTCATTCTCTCACAATCACACAAAACACCTCTAAAAATGACATTTTAATACATTTGCATGCAAAAAAAAATTCATTAATTCTGGAAATAGCCCGACGCTCTTCTATGAGCAATGGTTATAATTAACTGAGTCTTTGTTCACACATGTCTGATATTGATTATAAAGATTATTTAGAGCACAACCAAGAGTACAGAAGTTTGTGCTCTCTCCTAAATCCACTTTAAATCCTAACCATCGATGATTCGAATCTCCCTTCTGCCTGGACCTGGCACAGCAGTGCTTGTGTGTGACGTGATTGAGGCATTTGAGACTATATAGACTTAGGGATCCAAGCTATTTATGACTTGGTAATCATGTTACTTGTTACAATAACGCTGAACATGTAAAATTTGCCATTTAAAACATTTTTAAAATGTTTTTAAGTTTATTGTTTGTTTTTAAATTGGAGCACTTCTGGAAAACAGATTCAAGTTGATTTATTTATACAAAGAGCAGAGTTCTAGTCCAATCTGGTATTGAATAATTAATGTACTTAAAGAACCCCTATTCATTACTCTGAAGGGTTTGTTATTTGGTTTTTGGAGACGCATGTTCATTGTCTTTTAAAGCACATTTATATTTACCGGATTTAATGATTGGCATATAGAATGTTACATACATAATTTACAGACTGCTACAGCAACATTTATGTACTTACTGGCTGTTATTCGAAAGAAAAGCTCCAAACCTGGGAACTGATCCGTTGACAACTATGAAAATTAAGAATTTGTACAGGACACAAACTGTAATGATTGGTATTTAGAATGTTATGCAGGTTACATGCTAAATAGACCACTACAGCAACTGTTATCATTGTACTTACTGGCTGTTATTTTTAGGAAGAGGTCCAAATAAACTGGGAACTGGTCCGTTCTTTGACGAAACCATTTAATAATACAGCATTGTACCCATATAGATTTCCCTTTACCGTTTAAGTTCATGGGTGCTGGGAGGGGCATAGAACGTCTGTAAATCACAACTTACTGGTTTAAGATTCTTTTATGACGACTTTAAATAATGACTCTAAATAACTCTTATTAAGGACAATAAAATACACAAAGCACTTTCACATTAAAAACACAAATATTTCTTAAATACTCCATATGAACCAAAGAATTTAGAGAAAAATATCAAGGTTTTCTAACAAAGCAATTTAAAACTGACTTGCTTGGGGGGTAAATGATTCAATCATTTGATTCGTTTGATCAAATCACATGATTTATTGACTCATTTTATATACACAATGTATTAATTCTGAAATTAAAACTAACCAACTATCTGTTTCCAATTGCTTCGTTAGACAGTTGTGGGTTTTGTGGTTATCGTTTCCTAAACTATGTTGTTTCTCTAGGACTATCTGGACCTGGCAGCCTCCACACCAGCGGATGCTCTGCTATACGACGACTCGCTTTCTGAAGAGGACACTCCTTTAGTGGACTGTAGTAACACCCCTCTCCCTCGAACCCTCCCCTCCACTTGGATTGAAAACAAGCTCTATGGTAGAATTTCCCATGCATTTACTCGATTCTAATACAGGGAAGAGAATCAGTTTGTGTTGTTGTGATTGAGATAGTGGCGTGGTGGTCAGTCACTTATGAACTAATGTTTTAAAGATTCAGTTAGTCCTGTAGTGTCTGGATCTAGGGATCTATATGGACCTGATTCCGATGTACTTTAATATCTCAACTTCCATTTTAAAAAGTCTTATATAAATACTATGTTGACAAGGAGATTTACACTGTTTTTATTTGTTTGAAGAGCTTTAAGTTAAGATTTACATTTGAAACAGGTCCGGTCTGCTTTGGATGTGCTCTCTCTGTAATATTCTGAACATATTACAGAAAATGAATGTTTAAAATAGATGGTGTCAGTTGTGAAAGCAGTAAGGCTTTTGATATAAACTCTTCTTTTATTCAGGCGCTTCCCAAAACATGGGCATTATTTTGTTATTTATTAACTAAGCAATAAAGGATGTCAGCAGTAAGGCAGCTTCAAAGTATACACGTCTTAATTCACAGAATTCACGTAAATTTGACAATCTTACATTTGAAATGTCTTCATTTCATATCAAATACAAAATAAACCACTGTACCCATCATTACGATCTCACCAAATTTAAATGGAGGCTGTAAATAACCAAAAACGGTGAAAGGACCAAAGAAATTCATGCTCTTGCCACATGTACATGCAGCTTTGTATTCAAAATGTGTGCTGAGTTTTGATTGAGAGCCTTACTGTCTGGATTTAATGCTTCCTCAGTGCAGAAGAATGACATGTTTTCATTTTTAGGCATGTCATACCCGAACTGGCCAGAGAAGAGCCCGGTACCGCTCAACAGACTTGATGCCTCTAACCCTGTCTTTACAAGATATGCCAATGATAGTGTTTATGCAAACTGGATGGCTTTGCATTCTCCCGCAAAAATTTTGGACAGGATTGATAGTTAAAAAGTCAAGCCTAAATCATTGGTGGAAAAAAAGAGATGTGTATATTTATATGATACTGTATATATGAGAGTCAGTTTCCTTTTTCTGCTGTTGTTTTGGGTGGAGGAACATTTCAAATTGGCTGAAAGTGCAAAAACAAGCTTCTATCAGTAATTGTGACCACAAGGCCCTGTTGGCCGTGCTGTATCTCTGCATGACTCTGTACAGTTTAACGTCCATGTTTAAGTGCCTGACCTGTGCCGCTTCTGTTAGAGAACACCACTGTAAATGCATGACTGAGGCAGTCTCGGTCCCTCTCTAAGAATTAAAGGGAGCTTCTCTACCATCAACTACTGCAGATGTTTGAAATTTATTTGAAAAGATCTTATGATGTTCCACAATCTGAGTTCTGATACTGTGCTCTGGTGAGTATATTGCCGTAGCAGTAAAGTTTAAGTGATTCATTTTCATTCATTCCTTGTAAAGACTTTGTGCAACAAAATGTACACAACATAAAGCTGCGTGATTCCTCATTATGTTGTCTAAACATAACATTTCAATCAATAAAATATGTTAAAAGATGTCAAGGTTTCATTTCTAAGAATTGCTTAGGATTTAGTTCCAATTACATGTATGCCTCTGGCAGGAAATTATGCTCAATGTAGCTTCCATTTCAAAGTTCTTGCTGTTTCAACCCCTGATCTTTATGTTGCAAGTGCAATGCTTTTCTGACTGTCTTGTTGAAGAGCCTCCTTCCTGGTCTACCATTGTCACACATGCTGCTACAAAATCATCTGGTGCAGACAATAAGGCATTATAGCAAAACATCTAAATATTTCAAAATATTTAATTTGCAGCAGCATATGCCTCACCACACTGGCAACAACCCAACACATAATCAATCTATAATTTCTCTCAAATCAGAGTACTGAGTATCAGAGTATCAGTGCAGAGTACTTGGTGAGGAATGGCTAGGATGCAGCCACTTTGGCATTCTGTTCTAGAGCCATTGCAAAAACCATATGTAATTTCTAGAGACTGGCCACAGTGAGTGGGTAACCTCTGCACACTATGCTTCACCCTCTGTGTAATTTAGAAGAGTTGAATCTTTGTTACAATACCACATATAGGGAACAGGAATATTCAGTAGTGGGGAAATTTCATTGACTTTCCGCATATGGGAACCTACCACCACAATAACATGGTGGACTTAAATCATCTCCTGTGGGTGAATTATGCCGATTGTATTCTTGTGTGGATTGAAAAGCGACTTTAAAATGCAAATTTAATTATTTGGATGAGTAAGTAAACGTTTTTCACAATATGGAGATTGTTCTACAGAAGTAAAGATCACATTTTTATCCACGATTTTGCTACAAGGTTTGTGAATGAATGAGAAAATACATTTACGTTATTTGTAAACGTTAAGCTGTGGGTGTTGGTTTTCAACACAGTTTGACCCATTTCGAACATAGTTTGAAAGGGTGAAGGATGTGGCTTTTTAAAAAAAAAAAAACTTAGTTTGTGCACCACATTTGTTTAAAGTATTAAAACGTTCTTGTTGGGCTTTTATTTTGAAAACACTTTCCCTTACCGGAAGCGGCCTTTTGTTTCGTTGCACTTCCTCTTCGCACTGCCCCGTGGCGTTGTGTTCCCTTGTTTATTATGCTGAGTGTTGTATTGAGCAGAAGCATAAAGGAACAGTTACCACCGACAGACAGTTACAATCCCCGAGGTAAGAGTCGCGTGTTTCCATAATTTACTGTAAAATAAATGGTGATTTGATTTGATTTTTAAATACTATATTTTGAAAATTAGTTTTGTGTTCCGCAAGATTTAGGATGTAACGTTATATCTTTCTGTCTAATCGATCAGACAAGATGTTTATCAAAGCAGGGCTGCTGTGACCTGAGGTCTCATTAAGTCGTTAAAATATTATTTGATGTATAAAATAAGGGAACATCAAAGATAATTATCATAGACTTGTTTTAATCATATTGTTCTACTGCTAGACAAAAGAAACATATTATAAAGATCCACAAGGACAGAAAAAACACGAATTGCACATTAAACCTTTAAGGTGCCGCTTAAACCTTTGTGTTTGCTTTTGGTGTATGGATATGTGCTGTGCAAAGGTATTAGGCTGGTGTCAAAAAGTGCTGTAAACAAAGAATATTTACAGAAAAATAAATACTGATTTTTTTTTATGTTGTAAATGTCCAAAATGCAAAGTGCGCAAACAAAAGAAAATATAAACCTTATTCATTCAAACCAGCATCATTTCTTGTAGGGACTCTTGCAAGTTGTCATGTATTTTGTAGGATTGTAGCTTGGTGTATTTATCAACCAATTATAGCAAACCTGTGACCCATATGTGTACACCAAGTCATGCACTGAAACAGAAACACCTGTGTAGGAGGTTTTGAATTGGGTGAGGAACAGCCAAACTCTGCTACCAAAGTGAGGTTGAGAAAGACAGTTTCTTCTCATGACAAGATTGCACACACATTAGTTATACTGCACCAACAAGGTCTCTCCCAGTAAAGAGTTCAAAGCAGACTAGGGTTTCAAGTTGTGCTGTTCAAACTCTTTTCAAGAACCACAAAGAAACTGCCAATGTTGAAGATTGTAGATGCAGTGGTTGACCACAGAAATTTGTGCATCAGACACCTCAAACGTATTTCCCTAAAATAGAAATATGTCCCACAGTGCTGTAAGCTCAGAACTGGCTAAAACCAATGGGATCCATCATGTACACCCATCTACTTCCCTGGACTGTTGAGTCAGAATTAGAAAAATCTGGCTGTTGCAGAACTTTCTTCATCGAAGGGCCAAAGACTAGTACAATATTGAAATTCTGCAGGAAGGCCCTTGAACATTTGGGGCTGCAAATGAAGTTTTATGAATCGCTTTTATGCTGATGCTTCAAAGCAGCTTCATAGAAGAAGGTGTCTAATTAGTTCCAGTATGGGCTGCCTTTCTTAAATCTGTATGGGTGGAACTTAGTTACACAATAACAGCTTCAACTATTCAGGGAAGGCTTTCCTCATGTTTAGGAGCAATTAATTTCTGATAATCAGCCTTTTATACATTAAACCACTGATGTTCTTCCACATCAAACTCTTGCATCTGTGGTTTGGTGAGCATGGGCCTATTTGTACTCTGGTGCGGAGTAATATTGAATAGAAAGGGGCCATTCCCAATCTATTCCCACAAAATGGGACCATGTGACAACACCTACTGTCATTTGGCTGAGCTGACCTGGGCACTGCCATTGACATAACTTCCTGATAAGGATGGAACCGTCGTGGTTTCAGGTCTCCGCCTCGAGTCTGATGTGCACACACCCCTCTCACACACAGTCTGTTAACTACAACTTATTTTACAACTACAAAAATGAATTTGAGAACGAATTCTCTGAATTTGGCCACATAAATTATCTATCTCATAACGCAATGACAGTGGTCTGTCAGCTCTGTTCAATGTATCTGTCAATCATATGGCCCCGCCTAGGTTTTTGTAGGGAAAAATTAAGCCATCAACTAGAGTAAGGCTGGGCAATTTGGTCGAACATAAACATCTTGATTAATTAATTTAAATTAGATTATGATTCCAAAGCGATTATTTATTTATTTTTCCTCTCGTTCACTGCCAAGATTTGTACTGTAAATATGTACATTACAACCAATCCAATATTGGTTCTAAATATTGCATTATATGTTCTGAATGTCGATTGCCCAGCCCTACTATATTAATAACTTTTGAAAGTCATTAAAACCATTTGTATAAATAACATTATTTTTAAGATTTGGCAATGGGGAAATGACTGTGGTTTGGCTTCACTCTGCCGGCCATGTGAGACACACTTGATACAATGCATGCAATTACATTTATGCTTTTGCCAGACAATTTCATCAGAATCAACGTACAAATGTTTCACAGAAGGTCTTTGAAAAAGCACATTTTTTAGGCGTGTGAAAACCAGAGCTCCCAGTGGAAAAAACCCACACTAGGAATTCCAGTTCACGTGGGGAGCTACATGTTACAACTGTTGTGAATTTCAAATGTCTGTGCACAATACAGGCATGAGGCTCTCTGAGACACCCTGCAGTCTCTGGTGCATTCCATACAGTAGCACGTAAAGTCCCTCTGTCAACAAAACCACTCCCCTGCTTCCAGGCCACCCACAACACTGCCACTGAAGCAGCTATGAGATAAGGCACAGAGCCAAGAGTTGAAATCAGGACACTCTGCCAGCTGTGCCAGTTATCTCCGTGTACCCTTTCATTGCCCTTAGATCTCAGTCTGTCTCACTTGGTTTCTACTAAGAGACTTAGTCCTTCACAAAGAGCTTAAACCCTCGAGAGGGAACAGTCAAAGAGGTGTGCACGGTGTGTCAGTCGCCTCACAAAGGGAATCAATTCTAGGGCTGGTGATTAGTCCCTTCATTTCCAAAACAAAAGTTTTAGAGCATCAGTAAAGTTTTTAAAAGTAGAAGTAAGTGACAAGATTTATTGATTTGATTTCCTTGTTGTTCAATCGCTGCATTTTGTTCATTTATGAAAATAAATGATTAACACTTCTATTTCTGGAAGCATTCTTTGTTTACAGCAATTTTTCACACCTGCCTGAAACATTTCCACAATACTGTATTTACGAAATAATGTGTTATTATTCTTAAGATCGTTGTGTTATCCTTGGGCGGTTGTGTTTTTTTACACGTTGATCCTTTATGAATCCTTTTTTTTCTTTGTCAAACGTTTGGTTAACAGTTTTTTTACGCAGAAGTCTATTGTTTGCTCTCTTAGATGAGGTGTTTCCTGTGAAAAGAGGATTATTGCCGAAGAAGGATGTCCTTTCACACCTCTCTGAGGAATCTTCATGCGCTCGTGTGAAAGGAGCTAGGGTTTGAGGAGAAATGTGAGCAGTGCATTCACTTCACTCAGGAATGAATGAAACTGAGAGACTGACAAGATGCCAAAGCTAAGCAGAGATTGGTGAGCTTCATCCTGGCTCTCAGAAATGCCCAGACGGGGGCTTCCTCTGCAGGGTCGGGCACGATGGCTTCTTCTTGGGGCGTTTCTGATCTTGATCCTGCTGCTCTTTGCGTATCTGCTGGAGTGCACACCACCTGCAGATGTAAACCAGGCTCTGGCTGCTCTGCCAGGAGAACCCTATGGAAAAGAGTATTACCAGGCCCTTCTTCAGGAGCAGGAAGAGCGCCATCTGAGCCGAGCTGCCAGCCTTAAGAGGCAGATTGCACAGCTCAAACAAGAACTCCAAGAGATGAGCGAGAAGCTGAGGGGACTTCAAGAAAAGAAGGAGGGTCCTGGGCCACAGAGCCTAATTGAGGGCAGGGATCAAGAGCCTGGTGACCTTTTGGAGTATTTGCACTCACAGATCGACAAAGCAGAGGTGAACACCGGAGCGAGGCTTCCTAGCGAGTACTCTCTGGTTCCTTTTGAGAGCTTCACCAGTACAAAAGTGTACCAGCTGGAGATGGGACTGACCCGCCATCCTGAGGAGAAGCCTGTGCGGAAGGACCGGAGGGATGATCTAGTGGAGGTCATAGAAGCTGCTTTGGACATCATTAATAACCCAGAAGAAGATGATGGACAAGAGGACAATGCCGCCATGCAGAAGCAGACGTTTACTGAAAGCCAGTTGTTTGAAGGTAACAGTTTAACCCTTTGGAGAGCGTTTTGTGTACTTAACAGGGTTCGTGCGCTTGGTAATGGTGCTCTGAACTTTGCCCAGCACTAAATATTCACTCATTCAGTTGCTCTTGTGCACTTGCTTTTCTTGGCAGGTCTCTACAGAACCGAAAGAGACAAAGGCACACTATATGAGCTTTTCTTCACTAAAGAAAATTCCCACGAGTATCGTCATGTGACTCTTTTCCGTCCATTTGGACCTCTCATGAAAGTGAGGAGCACGTCTGTAGACACAGCGAGCAGCATCATTAATATCATAGTCCCGCTGTCAGGCCGCACAGAAGCTTTTGTTCAGTTCTTGCACAATTTCAGGTGAGAAGTTCACTACGGTGGATCTAGAATAACTAGTTATAAGTGCGTTTTTTTTGCACCACTTTTTACGCAAGTTCTTTTCATCACAATTAAAACTTTCTAGAATTTTTTTCCTTGATTTAACTAATTTTGATTTGTATGTCCAGCAGGTTATTTCTGCATGTTTTACTCATCTCTCTATGTGAAAAGTGCCTTAGAAACAAATTATAAGAATAAAAAGCATAGTAAGTTCTTAAAAAATGGATGTTAGATTTGGGTATTTGGAATAACATAATTCTGTTATGTGTTAAAGTTTATGTGTAGAATTAAAAGTAAAATATAATTATCATAATCAATGTTGGCGTTGGTAAAGATGACACTGGATTTTATGGGAACATAAAGTAACTAGTACTGTAATTACTTGACGATGGATTATTTTAAAAAGGAGTAATCAGTAATTTAATTTCATTTCTGAAGTAACTTGCCCAACTCTTGTTGAGGCAGGTAGAATTTAAAGTACCGTTCCAGGCAGACTTTGTGAGCTCATAAACCAAACAACACCAACTAGCCAATCAAGGAAATTCTACGTCTTGTTCCACATCACAGATAACTGTACTCTGAGATAACTTGTACCACATACGGAGAAAACACTTTTTGTGTTTGAACAATCAATTTAAAAACTCTATGCATGCATGTATATCCCCAACAAAGCAACAAACAAACAATCAAATCCCATGATACCACTGTGCTAATGAACATAGACATTTATGTTCTTTTGAGAATGTGGCCAAATGATGTGAAACAACATTTTAATATTCAAATTAGGGGTGGGCGATATCTCGATATTTTTTAAACTCGATATAAATTCTGGCATATCGTATATATCGATATAATGTCTATATTTAATTTTCGCCAATTTTCTTGTTTGCCTTCTCTGTGCTGCGCTCGTCCCCGCCTCCTTGCTTTTGTTCCCCCTCCCCTTGCCTGTCGTCTCAATCAACATGGCGGCACCCGCAACCAGCCCGGAGGCTACAGAACTTGTTGCAAAAAAAGAACTGCTGGCTCCATTATATGGAAATACTTTGGTTTTAAGTCGTCAGACGAACAACAGACAGTTGTCTACTGCCGTGAATGCCGTGAAAGTTGCTGCCAACCAAAGCTCAATTAATCTCCACAATTTTATAACGCGGAGTGTTGAATATGAAAGATAGAGCGCAAGGTTTTGTAGCATCACAGTCCGTGGCATTTCACATAGCGGTGGACATGGCACCCGTATCCGTCGTTGAACAACGTGGCTTTAAACGTATGCTAAAAACACTTGATCCCAGTCAGATACAGTTTACCGAGTCGGCATTACTTTTCGAGACCGGAACTCCCGCGACTGTACACTACAGAGAGAGCGCGGCTTGCTGCTGAAATGGAAAAGGTTACTTACAACAGAGGTCCTGCAAAGATGAGCTTGAGTTTTTTGAATGAAAAGAAGGCAATGTGTATTATTTTACAGTTAAATTATTATTTATGTTATCAGGGATTTTGTTTATATCCTAAATGTTACAGGAGCACTTTGTCCCTATGCACTGCCTGTTTTTTAGTTGTTTTATTTTTGAACGAAAAGGCAATATATATACAAGGATTTCTGAAAGAAAATTTGCAGAAGCACCTCTGAGCTTCAATAAAAAACGACTTTGACATTTGTATTATTATTTTTTTTGCAGTAGGGTTTTTTGGGGGGTGGGTGGTTATAAATCCTGTAAAGATATCGAGATATATATCGTATATCGAGATATAGCAAAATATTTAGAGATATATTTTTTGCTTCATATCGCCCAGCCCTAATTCAAATTTTAAATTGAAAATGATTGTTTGAAGAACTTTTCTTTGAAAAGGATAGATCTTCCACACGGACTAATAGTGTTGATATTAGCTAATATGGACGATGGTAACATTGTTGTGCAGGAGAAAAGCAGCTCACAAATGCTCATGCCACCCGATGGCATCTTTTTTTTTACCCCAAAATGTACATGAAGCTTAAAAGTAAAATATGGTTAAAAATTACTTATTCCGCTTTCAAGAGTTTTTTTTTGTTTTCCTGTAGTGCACCACTATTTAAGTAGTTTAAATAAGTAAGTAAGTTAGTGCTCTTTATAATTAGTTAAATTCTCCAATATCACGAGTGTTGTTTTATGTCTCCAGAGAGGTGTGTATCCAGCAAGACAAGCGGGTGCACCTCACTGTGGTTTATTTCGGGCAGCCAGGCCTGCAGGAAGTGCAGGCATCTTTGAGGAAAATGTCAAGGTTTGATCTCTTCATTTACTGGTGCATTTTGAATGGAGAATCCACTTTTATTGATTAGAGCCATAGATTTATCAACATGGTCCAAACTCTTTTATTAGATGCATTAATGCCCAATGATTGGTGCTACCTATTTGAAAGCTTTTCCATGCCAAAACATAATGGTTTGAAAAATAAGTTATTATACTGTCCGTATTCATTAGATTGCTCTAAACTACACAGTAAAATCCTAAGAGTTAAATTAACTCTACTCGGAGTATATTTGGTCCCACTCTATATAGAGTTAAACCGACTCTGAGAAAGAGTAATTTAATAATCTATTTTCTTCATGTTTTTCCAAATCTGCATGGAAAATGCAAACTAAATATTAACTATTCAGAGAGGGACCAAGTCCACTCCAGAAAGAGTAAAAACAGACAAAAATAGACTGTTTAGTTCAAATAGACTTATTTAAATAACTCTCCTTCAGAGTTGGTTTAACTATATAGAGTAGGACCAAATACACTCTGAGTAGAGTTAATTTAACTCTTAGGATTTTACTGTGTATTACACAAAGATTAGATATTAAATTTAAAAAGCTTTCCTAGTGCATAGTGAACTAGGTGGCTGAAGGTTTATGTTTATGGTTTAGGTTTATGTACTAGTGCAGTTTAAAACAATGTTTTTTAAACTGCTGCCAATGTCACAATGAGTAACCTTTATGGTTTTCCTAAATTGAGCTAGAGATGGGCCAAATTGGTTGCTATAGTAAACAGTCTGGTTGCTATGGAGGGATCAGTGACACAATATAATGTTCATGTACATATGAGGGAAAAAAGTACCAAACCCCATGTCCCTATGATGGTCCTAAAATATTTAATAATAAAAAATCTGCTGTATTGCAGTGAGGAGAACTTCAGTAACTTTACTCTGGTCCCTGTGGATGAGGAGTTTTCTCGAGGGCGAGGTCTGGACATTGGAGCTCATGCTTGGGAGAAAGCTCCAGATGTTTTGATGTTCTTCTGTGATGTGGACATATACTTCACTCTGGAGTTTCTAAGCACCTGTCGTCTCAACACAGCTCCAGGTCTGACATCCCATCGACGTACTTATTATTAAACCTCAAGGCGCTAAAACAACCCTTTCCTTTCTTACTCTTTAGAAAATGAATCAAGGTCATCACCAGAGTGAACGCAAATTGTTTGTATTGAAATATATTAATTTTAGCAACTTTTTTACTCTCTTCCAGGAAAACGAGTTTTTTATCCGGTGGTTTTCAGTTTGTACAACCCAGCTATTGTTTATGGAAATCTTGACTTTCCGCCTCCCATTGAGAATCAGCTGGTATGTTCAGCTTTGAATGGGTTTACATTGGTTGCTTTTTCACATAACGATGTATTGATGCTATTTTATAGATTCACAAAAAAGACGCCGGGTTCTGGAGAGATTTTGGCTTTGGGATGACTTGTCAATATCGTTCTGATTTCCTCAGCATTGGTGAGTCAGTGTTGACATGGGAAAATAACTTGTATACACATTGGTTGAAAGAAAGTACTGAAATAAATGGACTTTTCTATGATTTTTTTATATATGACCAGTACCGCTACATTCAGTTGCTGTTACCAGACAGACAAGGCTTGAAGCAGACCCTACGTGAATATGCAAAACCTAAGCATTCAGGAAACAGAACTCGACAACTTTCGAATCTCATGTTTGCACATCACAGACTGATTGTGCAGAAATTGCTAAGATAAAAAGATTAAAGTGACTTTATAGAAGAAAAGAACAAAAAAAACAAACAGCCAAAAGACGTAGAGCACACGTGTCGAACTCAAGGCCCGCGGGCCAGATGTGGTCTGCCATGTAATCTAATGTGGCCCGCGAGAGCTTAAAAGTTTTGAGTGTCTAAAAAAACGAAAACAAAAAAAAACTACATTTCCCACAAGGCCTTTGGCTACAGTAGCCGCAACTATGTTTCCGCATCCATTCTCATGAGTGAAAACTGCAGAGCTCCCAACTCTCACACACTGAACGTAAGACTCACGCATTTGAGTGATCTCTCACGCCACATCTCAGATTTCTCACGCTTTCAGGATCACAGTTTCTTGATCCTGATGCATTTTTGTGTTCATGGGGATGTTTTCAGCCATTTCAGGGTGATTTTTGAGTCTAAATTTCACAATAACCTTTTCTCTGTTTTGGCAATTGAAATTTTTTGTGACCGATTTTATTTTTACACATAATTTGGGAAAACGTTTAGAACTAAAAAAAACTCAAAATACCCTCTGGACATTGTAATCAGAATTGTAAACAGTTTAATTGCCAAGATTTTACATGACGTCACTGTTTTTGTGGGGAAAAAATTACTTATTTTCAATATGAAAAATGGATGTGTGCTGGATTTTTTTAACCTTTTATCACAGTTTTGGACATGGAAAACATTAGATGTATTGTAGCACCAGATTTATTGTTAGTGGCGGGTTTTTTTTCCAAAATCAGTGACCTCATGTAAGATCTTTCCAATTAAAGGGTAAAAAAACCTGGATTTAAAAAAATACATTTGATAAGAGCTGAGGTAGATAAAGTGATGTAAGGGTGGATAGAGAATTTTACTCCAGTTTAGTGAAACTGCAGGGATCCATTTTACTAAACCTAAATGAATAAAATAAGTAGTTTATCATCCATTTAAAGAAGAAATTTAAAAACCCTTTTTAAAAAGAATGTTTATTCTTTTTTTTGCAGGAGGCTTTGATTTGGAAGTGAAAGGCTGGGGTGTGGAAGATGTGCATTTGTACAGGAAGTACCTGCACAGCGAGCAGATTGTGATCCGGACCCCTGTGTCCAGCCTCTTTCACCTGTGGCACGAAAAGTTTTGTGCTGACGAACTGACCCCAGAACAGTACCGCATGTGCATCCAGTCCAAGGCTATGAACGAGGCATCTCACTCTCACCTGGGGATGCTGGTATTCAGAGAGGAGATTGAGACGCACCTTCGAAAACAGGCCTACAAGACGCAGAGTCGACCAGCAGAATGAGCGAACACTGATTCCAGTACAGCCATATGAACGTATGGAAATCTACTCAAAGCGGTATTATGTAAAGTATCTGCATCATTTACACTTGAAAAGTTTGCTTTTAAAATGTTGAGATGTACTATTTTTTTATTTGCAAGTTATTTTGGAAATTATTTCTCTAAAAAGAGCTGGATTCCAAGGAAACCGTTTAGGCCTCAATTTTGAGGTATTGTTAATAAATGTGCCACACACGTTTAAAGCGTGACTATCTTTTACTTTGTATTTTACAAAAACAATACATTTTCATGTCATTGTGGCTGAAGTGTTTATCTTTAAAGGAGTTGTTCTGAGTTGAAAAGGATTCAGTTTTATTGGATTTTTTTTTCTTTTATGGTTCGTGAAACAACCTGATGCACATTTTACTTGAATCTGAGGTTGAGGACGCTGGTCAGTGCCATAGAAATAGGGCGTTTCAGAGGTTCGCCCAAAATATCCACTATTCATTCCCATTTAGAGCAACTTAAGATCACTTAATCCAAAGTGTGCATATACAAACATTTAAACCCAAGAAATGTTTTTCTTTCCTTTTATTTCTTTTGTCTTTGTGAACTAATCTCATAACAAAAGTTATGACTTGAAATGGTTGGACGAGTTTGTTTCAAGTTAACAGTGTGCTAAAAGAAAAATTCCTGTTTAGCTTAAAGGGTCAAAAGCCAAACAATGTGTGGACGACTGATTGAACAATAAAGAAGCATTAAAGTGTCAAAGTCAACATGTTTTTTACTGTATAAAATTCAGCCAGTGTGAAAAGGTTTGCCTTGCGGACGGTTTCTGTTGGTCCCACCCTCTTCTATAGTCTTGTGTTCACAAAGTTAATGTTACTGCATTGGTATCTGGTTCTAAAGATGGTTCCTAGAGAGTATTCTAAATTTTATTTTGAACATTAACCCATAGAGGTCTGGGCCCTTTTTGAGCATTTCCTTTTACAACTTTACAATTTGTTCCATAAATTACCTTATGAACATTTTGTTGTGGCAATGCTTGATAACATTTTTTTACAACAACCCCAGCCTCTTTCAAATCCACAACAGTCCAGAATTTGTGAATCCGGTTTGATTGGCACATGCATCAGTGCTTGCAGGAATTTTCAGAGTTAAAGTATTCTGTTTAAGAAAAAAAAGAGCTTTTTTTTATCAGAGAATGTTATGCAGCTTATCTCTGCATTCATCAGTGCTATAGTTTAAATTAACTGCTGCATGATTCTTCTGACCTGGTCTCTTGGGGGCTGTTTCTAGACAAATAGGGCTTGCAGCGGACACCTACACGAATATGCAAAAACTAGCCAATCAGAGAGCAGTGCTTTAAAAAAGCTCAAATGTCACATCCCAAAAGATTTCTTCCGTCTCATTGCGATATCTGTATAATTGACCTCCGTGAACAATACACCATTTGAAAAAGCATTTTTCAGGATGCCTTTAAGGACTATATTATTTATCTGAAAAGAATCAGATCCTCAACATTAAGATATATTGAGCTTCATAACCAAACCTAAATTCTCTGTTTATTTCTCATGAATGAGATCAGTCATAAATAAAATGTATAATGACTAATTAACATGCTCTGAGTTTTCACAGTAGAGTTGTTGTGACTCAGTGACTAATTAGATTTTTATTAAAGATATTTATGTTAGTTACAAGGTTCCTGGTGACCTTCCTGAAATGAGTTTGCATGTTCTTGCCATGCTTGCTCTCCAGATAGTCTGGTTTCCCCCACAATCCATCAGGTTATTGAATAATCAAAATTCTCGTTAGGTGTGAATGTGTGCGTGTACCCCACTACTCTCACCCAAAGTGAGCTGGGGACCCTGAAAGGCAACATGCAGGTTAGCAGATAAATGAATGCAAATTTTGCTTTGTTCTAAATAATCCTGAGCTCCTGCAGACTCCACCCCCTCACGTCGTGTTTAATTAATTGAAAAAATATTTGTTTTTCTATTCAGCAAACATTACAACGTGATCAGCCCTGGAAAATGTAGGTAAGTTTAGTAAGTTCGAGCCTTGTGGTGTAATAGATGCTGCACAGGGTGATACGGGGGTCAAATCCCGAACCCCATTTCCTGTCTACATGCTGTCCTTTCTAATTAAACAAGTTAATAATAATGAAAAAACCGTAGATTAGGACTAGATCACACTTTTTGCCAATGGCTGTCAAGAGGTTTTTAAAGACTGGTGATGAAGAAAAGCACATTTCTGGTGCTCTGAAGTCCACTTTGCTATGACCTACAGATGAGAGAACGATGGTTTGGTTTATTGCATCATGGTTCAAATCCATATTCCTGCTTTGTTTAGCTGCTGTCAGCCATTTTAAGCGATTGAATGGTGTCTTATCGACAAGCTAATGTAATGTTTGACCTCAAAATAAATCAGATGTAAAACCTTTTTAAAGTGTTGTGCACCTCAGTCTTGAGTGTGAACGCAGCTTGTTGAGAATTATTTCTACTTTTCAAAGAACTGGTTTTCCAGCTTTGTTTATTTTTGTGAGTTTCAGCTCAAGAACAGCTCAAAATTTGAACATTTAATACAAAATCACAGTTTATTAGATGAAAAACAAAGCAGAGCGACACAAAAGCTACTAATACTTCTTTAATTTTTACTTGTTAAAGTTGGAGCACAGAATTCTTTTTTATTGATCTGGATAAAAGTCTCTGGCAATATCATTCCGTTCGCAGCTCTATCAATAAAACCATTAAACATCATTTGTGGTGGTGTTGAAATTCACAATTCGACGCATTTCTTAATTTAAGACAAGTGCATTTACTGTTACACAGCTGAAGAAAGAGAAAAAACAAAAGCCTGCAGAGTCTCAGATGAAAAGTGGAAATTTAAAATATTTATTAATCTATCTTCACATAAGTATAAATTCTGATGACTGTTCCCAGTCAGATCAATGCACTGGTTGATCTGGGCGTATGTTCAAAGTCTTATAAATCTCCTTCAGAAGCAGCAGAGCCGTGTCCTCAGACTCCCTAAATAAAGAGACAGGAACAGACTCATGAGACCCCCGCCACACACACACACACAACCAGTTAGATCTTGTAGGATCTCTCATACCAGTAGCACAGATGGCTCTGGAGAGCAAACAGGTACTCATTGAAACTCTCGATGGGCTTCTCCTGCAGGACGTAATCGATGCGGTGCCCTCCGTTCAGCATGCCCACTTTAATTAGGTTCTCTTCCTCCTTCTGAGGCTCAGGACTGTCCACCATCTTGCTCTCCTCTAAAACAAACACGTGAGGAGACATTTGGGACGGCGCTTGAGGAGAAACATTAAACATGACAGCCACATTGATTCCTTCACCTTCCCCCCTCTGCATTTCCTCCTCTGCTTTAATCTGATTGGCCACCATGGCCAGCTGTTCGTGTAGCTGAACAGAGGAAGTGTGCGCACGGGCAAATTCATTGAGAGTCTGCCAGGCGCTCTTCAGAGAGCTGATGAAGCCCTGCTTCAGGTCTGAGCCCATCCTGGACAAACTCTCCTTCAACTCTGCACAAACACAGATGACGCATGGTTCAGTTGAATTGCATAGTTTCTATTTACTAATTGTTCTATTTAAAAATAATAATGCATTTTATTTAGGGTGCCTTTCTCTTCACTCGTCATAGAGTTTAAATGCATTTATTCCATTAAACTACGTAAAAACAATATTGCCGTTTGTAATCATTCAGCTATTTTTCAAATTATTGTATAAATAACAGTTTTAATCTTTATAGCAGGGAAGGTTATTTCTCAAAGTCAATGTTTATATTAGCTTTGACCATAATGAAGCAAACTTCATAAAAATGGCCCCACTACCCACATCCCTCAGACTGTAATTAAGTTTTACTTTTCAAAAACAAACCTTGTCTTTATTAAAGATCATTCAATTCTGCAAGTAAAACATCGGATTAAAGAAGCATGTAGTTTTTATCAGATTATTAAAAAAAAATAATCACTCATCTAATCGATTATCAAAATAACCGTTAATTGCAGCTACAATTCCGCTGAGGATTGTGGTGGAATCAGGCCAGAATAATAACTAGAAACAGAAGATTTTGGGCTTTGTGCACACGCATCACTACATCTACATTACATCTAAATATGTTTTGATTCTAAAAATTGCAGAATTTAAAGAAAACATAAACAAATTTAAAACTAAATTAAATAAGGACATCCAAATACATATCTTGCAGCTTTTGGTGTATGTGTGTGTGTGTGTGGGGGGGGGGGGGTTTGCTAAACATCTAATATAAACAATGTATATTTCATTTAATGACAAAGCACTTGGGTAATATATAACAAGAAAATCAATTTACAGTTTTCTGATGGAACCATCCTTAAATAATCATCAATTATTAACTTTTTAATTCCCTGTGTTTGAGTGTTCTCTCATTCTCTGCAATAAAGCGGATTTTGAGAAGCATAAAACGACCTTCGGAGTGTTCCTTAATAAATTCTGAGAAAAATCAGATTTGTTCTTTTATAGAAGTATTTTTATTAGAAATAATTGTCAAAAGCGAGCCCACGTACCGAGATGAAGCCTTTTCCTCCCTTTGTGATGCGGGACCAAAACTGGCTCCAGATCAATGTCTGGTAAGATCATGGGTTCGATTCTGTACGCCACTGGATCCAGCTGAAGCATGAAAGCAAACGAACATTAGACTTTAATATAATAAATCTACGTGATTGCTGAGCATGTGGAATTTTTACTATGGGAGTATAAATACACTTTGATGAGGTTCTGTCTAGGGGTGTAACGGTACGCTAAAATCGTATTCGGTTCGGTACAAAACAATAAGAACTTACATAATCTTTATTTTGAAAAGCTGCCAATACACAGTAGAATTCTTGCATAAAATAAATAAAAGTGACACATTTGGGTGATATTTTAAATAAATTGCACTCTTTATAAAGAAAAACACATTTTTTTAAATAAAAAATGAAAAACTGCAACTAGTTAGGACCTGAAAACTTTTAACACTAGCAACAGCTTCAGCTTGTTTATCAACAAAACTAACTATTCAAGTTTTTGGCTAAAAAGATTAACCTATCCACATTTTCTGAAGAGAGCACAGATCTGGTTGCAGTGACAATATCTCCAGCAGTAGGAAATGTTAGATGTGTTGCCTGCCCGATCTCCGTGGAACAATGTCGGCATACAACTTTAAATTTATCCACTCGTCTATCCACGTTATGTATTTTAACAGAGAAACCAAAGTGTTCCCAAACAGGAGACCGTTGTGAGGTGGGAGGGTCTTCAAGCTCTGGCTTCTCTTTCGCTGTTGCCATGATGCCATTTCTCACAGTTACCCGTGGCGTGCAGCTCTACTGTGCGTCACTCAATAGCGTCCGTGCGGAAACTCGCCTAGGAACAATGTTCGGCTGCGCTAAATATCGCGCTAATAATACATTTATATTATTTAATAAAAATAAAAAAAAATACAGAAACGGTACGCAAGTGTACCGAACAGGCCGCACCGAAACAGTTCAATACATACAGTGAACCGTTACACCCTTAGTTCTGTCCGTCAAACTCCCCTGTTCTTTATGTGCTGAGGTCACATGTATTTACCGTAGCTGTTTCGATTCCTGCTAGTGACCGCTCAAATACGTTACACAATAAGCTCAGTGTTTTTGTCGGCTGCAGAGAAAGTGAGCACTCACTGGATGGTAGATATTGAAGAAGCCTTTGCATGTAGGAAGCTGGTAAGTCTCTTCAATTTTCTCAACTCCACGCACGGTGAGAAACATGCCGATGGGAGATCCCAAAGCGAAGAAACTGACCGGTTCAAAATCCAGAGCATGATAGATCACAGAGACCTGCAGAAAACAAGCCAGATGTCACTGCAGCCTAGCAGACTGAAGGATAAATTAGGTATCTCCCCACAATTTGTTTAACCATGTAGTGTATGATGTTATAATCATTTGAGTATTAAGTGTAATATTAAAGTGAGAGAATAAGTGTGTGATAATTTCTTTTATTACTTGTAATTAATCAATAAGATACTTTTATAGACCTGTGTTATCACCCAGAGTGCCTTTTTCTCTGTGCAGAGGATCAAAACCAATCTACCATTCCGGGAGGCGAACGACTCACGTCAGACATGTGGGTCACCCCAAAGGCCAGAGGAAAATGGAATTACGCCCCAGCTAATTTGCATTTTTAAGAACATGTATAAGACAATGTCACAAAGGAGGGCACGTGAGCTAACGCATGACAACAGAAGCATAACGTTCCTTTGATGTGTAATGCAGTTAAAACACGCAGATATATCTGTAAAGTGTTAGTCATGAATTCTTAGTAAATATTTGGACTTATCTATATATCTCTCTCTATATATATATATATATATATATATATATATTTTTTTTTTTTTTTTCATCTAAACCTCTTGACAGTTAAAGGAGCCATATTACGCAAAATCCACTTTTCTGGCATTCCTAGCATCTTTTAGTGTCCTTCCCTCATCAAAAACATGGTTTAAGTTTTATTTAGAATCTTTCATGCATGTTTGTATAATCCTGTATTCATTTTTTGTGAGCTGAAATGGCTTGATGTTCCTTGCAACGCCCATAGTTCTTAACTCCTCCCACTGACCAATCAGATTAATCGCTAGTACAGCTCATCTCTATGCAGATTGGGTGCACTGCCAGAGCTGGAAGTGAGAACAGCAGACTGAAGAACTTCACGCCGTTCTAATAGACTTGCGACTGACGGCCATTATGCGCTACATTACCCATAATTCCAAAAGTACAATGCATCTAAGATCTCTCACTGCATCTGTGGTGCTTTGAGTGTGTATTGGCGTGTCCAGGCTTAATCTGACCTCTGTTATGTTTCCGCACTCAAATTAGCCACTTTTCAAGTCTGTCAAGAATGCAAACCAGTTACACCTTAGCCCAAGTGCTCCTGAGTTTATTTGTAATTTAAGAAAGATGAGTTGTGGGCATGTTTCAAGACGTGTTAATTTAGCTCTTAGTATGGCATTTGTGTGTTCCATAGAGAGGGGAGATGCAGATGAGACGAATCCTGTGCTGGTTTTGTAGATATCATGTCTAGAATTTGACATATGTACATTTTTTTAATTACGAAAATATTCAAAAACCCGCCTTTGTTGAAGTCCAGATCTCAATTTAAGGACAGACTTTGCTGTAACATGAAGCATTACCTGTCCTGTGCCAATTTCAAAGTAGTTGTAATCCACATGGATTGAGGACATAGTTCTTCCCACAGGGAGTTTGTTGTCAGGATCTATCCGAGACTCAGCTTGAACAGGAAGTTGGGTTTGCTTTAGTTCCTCTTTGTCTGCACTCTTCTCTTTCATAGCCTTTTTTGCAGCCTGTCATCAAAATACAAAGTTCACACCAAACTTTCTATACTCTAGAAAATACCAACAAAAAAATACTGTACCTGTTTTGCAGACTTCTCTTTAATAAAATTGGCTAGTTTTTTACGTGGTCCCAAAGGAATCCCCATTTCCTTCAGATCATCTACTGTACACATGAGCTGCAGTGGAGATAGAGCATTAGCAGTTTTGCTTCAATGTGTATTACACTTAAAGCCTTGATTTTTAATAGTCTCACCAGAGACTCAACGTCAATCTTCTCATTTTCAAAAACGCTTAAATAGTCAGACAGTCCAATATTCTCCAGAGCAGAAGCCAGGCTATCGATGACCTCCTCTTCCTCAGATGCTTCCTCAGCAGGCGCAACAGAAGATAATTCACTGGGCTGCACCATTGGGGTACCCTTTAAAAATGATTAATAAAAGTGGATATCATAAACAGTGTATGTATTATAAGGTTTGCATTAATATTGCGTAAGAAAAAAAATAAACGGGTTGTTTTTTAAACTGCAAACAGTTGCCTCAAAGAGGTTTGCAGTTTGGTATATTTCTGTGCACAAATACCTGTTTCAGGTTAAATGGAGGATTTCCATTGGTTATTGGGGCGATAGAGGGGCCAAGCTTTTGATTGGACAGCAGATCAAAGAGAATCAAAGACCCTGCAGATGATAAGGCAATAGACACATGTTAAACACAGTCAAAACTTTATTAAATAGCTTCTGAGCTGAAATCTTAAGGTTTTACTTCATTTAATAGATTTTTCACATAGTAAATCTCTATTACCTCATTTACTGTCCTCTGACTACACATGAATATTAGCAATATCAGCATTACAGAGGGGATGCTCCCACCACACAGCACTTGAATTAGTGCCATCTAGTGGTGAAAAGAAGGGATAACCTGTGATATGGCTTGAGTTTTTCAAAGTTCTGGCACAAAAGTGCTTGGAACAGTGCATTAGGTTTCAAGTTTCTCCTGTTTTAAAATTCATATTGTATTTTCATTTTGCTTTTATATTGTCTTTGCTTTTTAGGGGGGATTTGTGAATTTTATTTTGTCACTGTTGGTGACAAAAAATGTTTTTGTTATAAAAACGGTTTGTTTCAAAATTTTTGCACTTAAGTTAAAACAGAATTTATTACTCTGAAATGTATTTTTTTTGAACAACTTCAGGTTTGTTGTGAAAATATTGTGTATTTTAATTACAAATATTTCTGTAAAAAAAAAAACTGGGGTTGTTCTAAAAACAAAATTAACAAAACATTTTTAAAGGTAATTTATAAGAGCAAACTGTAAAGTAGGAAAAAAAAAGAAGTGCTTTGTTCTTACTGGTGGCAGGCCATCTCCATTATTCTGAGACTACAATAGCCTTGATCAAATACGATTTTATTTACTTATGTCTACATGGTCATTATCTCAGAATAGTGGAATTGAAATAAGCATGAAAAGTAGTTTAAACACCCGTATTTACATATATGAAAGAGAGGGATTCTCACCCAAACTGTGTCCAGCCACAGACACTCTTCCTTTAAAAGCTGGGTTTCTTTGCATGAATAGTGTGTGTAAACGGTTCATCTCAAAGGCTACGGTGTCCATGATGGTCTGGCAGTAGGTCGGACTGTTGTAGAAGAGCACGTCTAGGAGAGTTTCATTGGTGAAGTGACGCAATCGCCCCGTGCTGGGAAGGGTAATCTTCTTTATCCTTCTAATCCAAGGATAAAAACAAGGATTTTAATAAAGGGGAAAAGTGTAGTCAAGTAAGACTCGCAGTATACAGGTATAATTCAGGATATTTACCTATCAACGCCTGTAGCATCACCATGAAGAGCCGTGTGCCAGTGCACAGGCAGAAACTCCACACGACTGATCACATGCTCATCACGGGACTTCTTGAAGTGACTCTGCAACAGCTTCAAGGACACACTTCGGAAATCATCAACTGTGAACAAAAATGCATGCTGTTTTATTGTAGTGTTCTATTGATTGTGATCTATTGATTAGCATAAAAAAATGAATCATTTTTTTTAAAGTAAATTAATGTTTGTCGCTGAAATGTATGCATTTAGTTAAAGAGTAAACGTGAGTAAAACATACCACACTCCACCATGCTCCTAAACCTCAGATCACAGACGGGACCAATGCCATGTACCATAAACACCAAATGATCCACCTGAGGCATCTCCCCTGAACAGGATGAAAAACTAACGATTACTCCCAAAATCGTTTACTTTTTCGATTTAGTCGACTGATCGAAACCAAAACAGCAATAATGTCAAATTTGAAATGTTTGTATTGTAAAGTGTACAACATCATTATTATCCCACATAAATCATTGTCTGTAAGAATGTACAAACTGCAAGAACTGTTCTGCATGAACTATAACAAACAGACGTGGTTTGTATAGATGTTCTGTATATACGTGTGTTATGTACAAACTACAATTGGGACAAAAGGAACTGTAACAGACCTATATGGTATGTTCAGGTAGGTATTCTTCCTATTTTTCTCACTCCTGAAACTTTCTCCCTCACCCTTACCCAATCCCTTATCCACTCCCCCTTTCAGTCCAACGCCGCATTGTCCTGACGCAACTAATGTAACTGGTCCGTGGGAAACACAACTAATAAATATCTACATATATAAATATCTAAATATAAATATCTACATATATTCAACGGTCCAATCCAGAGGAGAAAACACCACACCAGGTGTTTAACTCCCCTGGAGAAAGCAAAACATTTACTCTCCAATGTCATGGCCTTATAGCAGGACAGGACACGGTTAAAATATATATATATATATATATATATATAAATTGAAATGTTTACTTGTTTATCCCACTTCACATGGCTTCTATTAAATAATTAATGTGAAACTGATGAATTAAGCTCAGAAACACAACAATAAACAATACTAAATAAGAAATAAATTTGAATATTTAATACAGGAGGGTTAAATGAATACTATGAATCGTGTTTTAACGTTATTAACCTCTTAAGCCCTGAGGCCTATTTTCCGAAAATCCTATACTTTTACTTTTTAAGGCATTTCTCAGCTTTTACAAGGTCTAAACTGCAAATCTTGGTATCAAAATGAAGATAGGTTCTTGGGGAGTGGTGTGGATGAGTTAATTTGACAGTCAAGAACACTGGGTAAGAGTAATTGATGTTGGAATGGCCAAAAAATGAACTCCGCCTAAAAAAAAAAAGACATGTTTCCTCCAATATCTCCTTATTTTACTTATAACGAAGCAAATAAACACAATCAATTGTAACAACTACATGTCAAGGACATCTGTAGCAAGTTTGGTGTTCATACTACAAGAAACTAATATTCTGTAAAGGTTTGATTGAACAAAGTTCAGGCGTAATCCATGTTGGCACAGTTTGGCACAATTTGGCACAATAATTGAAATATGGAAAAAATCTTGTCCAAAGCTTCAGCTTCGTTCATAGTCTTGTTTTCTTGCTTACGGCACATGATTTCAGCAAAAAAACCTCCTAAAGAAACACTGTAAAAGGGGGGTAGAAGCTCATTTACGCCATCTTGCTGCGCTTTTGGGAACATTTCATTCACAAGCGCTTTCGACGTCGAGCTTCCGCGTGTCCCTACCCCCCGACCATCTGTCCAATCCGGGAGCTCTATACATCGCTGGAAAGCTCTGATTCTGAGGAAACCAATCAGCTCAACCATTTTGAGACTGACTGGATCGCCGACGAATCACACGACGCGCAGCGTGGAGAGACGTGCTCTTACGCAAGGGGAGTCATTCCATATTTGGTGACGTAAGAGGAGCACTGGAGCAACAGAAAAAACACAAAATGGACTTTCCGCGAAGCTATCGACCGGACATAACAACAAACGGACTTTTATCGCTATGAAAATAACTTTTTGTTGAAAAAACGACAAAGGTAAGACAAGATTTACATGCTTGCTTGGTTTTAGCTGGCGTTTTTTCGGGGAACTTTCGCTCCCTGCTCTGAAATACTTCATGCAATGTAAATGAGTTGCATATCGCTGGATTCAGCTGGTTGTTAGCTTTCATTTAATGTCAAGGTTTGGGTGTTTCCGTTTATATTGTGGATACATATCGCACATAAACAAAAACGTGGTCATGAATTATAATCCGGCTATGTTGTTGTTTATTTGCATGGCGTTCGAGCTGTGGTTAACGGATATGAAATTGAATTAGATACGTTTTTAGAGGAGTTTCCGCTGAACACAACAGTATTTAATATGTGTGGGTTATTCTCAGGGTTAGTGAGCTATGATTGAAAATGTAACCCACAAGGGGGCAAGTCCCCGGTACCGGGGACTCTCGGGCTTAAGAGGTTAATGTTTTAAAGTTCTGGTGTTTGAACATTATCTAGCCTACATAGCTAAAGTTTGTAATAGAAAAACATATGTAATAGAAAAATATATATATATTCCATATAATATATATATATTAAGGGTGTAACGGTTCACGGTATGTATTATATATATATTAAGGGTGTAACGGTTCACGGTATGTATTGAACCGTTTCGGTACGGCCTGTTCGGTACACTTGCGTACCGTTTCGGTATTCGGTATTTTTATTAAATAGTATAAATTTATTATTAGAGCGATATTAAGCGCAGCGGAACCATTTTCCTAGGCGAGTTTCTGCACGGACGCTATTGAGTGACGTGCAGCTCTACTGTGCGACACTCAATAGCGTCCGTGCGGAATCTCGCCTTTGGCTTCTCTGTTAAAATACATAACGGGGATAGACGAGTGGATACATTTAAAGTTGTATGCCGACATTGTTCCACGGAGATCGGGCAGGCAACACATCTAACATTTTCTACTGCTGGAGATATTGTCACTGCAACCAGATCTGTGCTCTCTTCAGAAAATGTGGATAGGTTAATCTTTTTAGCCTAAAACTTAAAAAGTTAGTTTTGTTGATATACAAGCTGAAGCTGTTGCTAGTGTTAAAAGTTTTCGGGTCCTAACTAGTTGCAGTATTTCATTTTTTATTTAAAAAAATGTGTTTTTCTTTATAAAGAGTGAAATTTATTTAAAATATCACCCAAATGTGTCACTTTTATTTATTTTATGCAAGAATTCTATTGTGTATTGGCAGCTTTCAAAATAAAGATTATGTAAGTTCTTATTGTTTTGTACCGAACCGAACTCTCCAAGACACTGTACCGAACCGAATACGATTTTAGCGTACCGTTACACCCCTAATATATATATATATATATATAAATAATACTGCCATGAGATAGAACCGGAAGTTGCATCACAAACAGGAAGCAACATCATAAACAGGACTCTTTAAATCAGGGGTGCTCATACTTTTTCAGCTTGCGAGCTACTTTTAAAATGACCAAGTCAAAGTGATCTATTTTCAACTTTACTGAGAATTGACAAAACACACATAATAATTAATTATTTACATTTTTTGTAATAACCTGAGTTTAATTTGATGACTTGCACTGAATTGAATCATTACAACAGTTGTGTGTGACCTGAATTTGGTGGTAATTGAGTGATTTTTATGGGAGCAGTTGAGCTTTGATCCAAATAATCAAGAATAAAAATGATGCTCTAATAAATTTTTCAATATTTATTGAAACTGAGTCGTGCAGTACAATATGCAGGTGAGGAGTGGCGTGTTGCTTGATTTTGGTTGTAATAGAGTAATTTAGAATGAAGTTATGAAGCATATTCTGGGTAAAACATATTTTGGATCTGGTAATTTGCAGACGGTCCCTAAGTGATTCCATGTCAGCGGGTTGCTCATAGACGGTAATGTGTTTCTGTGAATACCGAGGGAAACTTGTTTTGATAAAAAACGTTTTGTAGTTTGTCCGCTACATAACACAGATTAAAAATAGGTATTATTTGTTTACTAAGAACATTCTGATCTCGAGCTATTGAGCAGAGAAAAGCGAATCCGTGAATCTGCAGCTAACTTTACTGAACTGTGACGGGATGAATGATCGGAATTTCCCGTTACCCCTCCCCCTCCTTCTCCCCATCTTTGTCTATTTAGCATTCTAAGTGTTTCAAAGCTAATAATGAAGCAATTTCTGTTATTCTTTCTTAAACCTGGCATCCAGCTTCTTCATAATAATAGACACATTCATACAAAAGAAGGCGGTGTTAGACTACATAAGTAAAGAGTGAATGTTTCAATACAATCCCAGATATCAAAGATTAAAAACATGGAAGTAACAGTACATGTTTCCCCCTCAGGTGCTTGTGAATACCCATACCCATGCTAATCTTGCACAGCACTCCTTTTTGACCATTTTTGACTTTTGATGTTTTTGGCCTGAGACTTGTTTTCACACTTGTTGATGCTCACTCCTCACACTGCTGACCTGCAGCTGTATGTTGCAATTCCACCTGCTCTGAAAGCGGAAGAGGGTGTTGCAGACTAATCGATAATGAGATTCTGCATCGATTTTTGTCAACAATAAAGATTCATTGTTTCAGCCCTAAAATTCCTCAAGTAATGGATTTAGTAGATCACCAATAAGTATAGATTGTCAATAATGTGTCGTTATAAAGGTTAGAGTCAAGAAAGATGTTCTGAAAGATATAACGTTTTTAAAGTGGAAACTGCTAATCTATAGCGCAAGTCAACGCTGTCTTGCCATCTTCACATAATGTTTTGCTTGATTGAAAACTGATTTAAATTTAGTGTGATAATGATCAAAGTTTCTGCGCCTTTTATCATTGTCTGCCAAGGGGAGAGTGGAGCGCCAGGACCCAGAAGCGCCGCGCCACAACTTAACAAGCGGATTACCAGCTGACTTTAATGCTACAAAATGTGTGAATATTTAGATTTGTAATTATAAACGATCAGAATTGTACTTTGAACTGAAAGAACTTAGCACTTGAAATAATTAATCTCCTAAAAAATTGTGAGCTAATGAAATCATCTACCATCAGGGACTTCATCATGGTCATCATCCACGCCCCTCTTGACAACTCGAGGTCGAGTTTGACCATCCTGTGTGGTGCCCCACTCATCGGGCACAGCAGACGGCTGAAACTGCACAATGACCTGAGGAGGAACAAAGGAGAGTGATGCAACCAAAACAACCCCGTGTGCTAAAGAAGTCAGTCCCTCTGGGTTTTTTTCATCTGATCTCTGACCTGGTTTGTACGAAAAGCTAAGAATTCTTTTTCTCTACAGAATCAAAAACTTTGAACAAGATTATTTTTTAGAGATCGGAACTTTTTACTGAATCGGATCTTTGAGTCTCGTTACGCAAAAAGAATACATTTTTGTTTGGGTAATTACAGTCATTTTAGTAAAATACCAATAAAATGTTGCATGTTACTTCCCTTACAGATCTAATACATGTGCAACTGTCAATCACACTACAAATTAGACAAAACTATAATTCTAGACTACAAAAATGTACTAATTAAGCCTTAATTAATTTTTTGGAGACTTCAGAAGTAGTTTTTTTGTCATTAATATTGAGTGGGCTGCTCACGAAACACCATTAGGATGTTGAGCATTCGCCACTGAACGAATCACTCTCCGGCACGATTCGCTCCTCTGGAGTCACATCAAAGATTCGTTCAAAAGGAATCGTTCTAAAATGACATCACTACAAACAGTTTAGAAGTATCTATGAATTTGCCTCACTGTAATTTTTTCAAATAGCTGAAAAAATGAAAAACTGCACTTTTTTTGCAAAAAACTTAATCAAGTCCTACCTTTGGATTGTGCATGACGATGGTCTCCCCCGAAGGAAACTCCAGTCTACGATGCCACTGGTTCGTGGTAACAGCTTTCTTGTATTCGACCTGTTAACCGCAGACATTGTTACAACTCAGTTCTGACAGTCAGTACTCCTACCGTGGAACACACACCTCCAACTTGTCACTGAACTCTTCCGAATAGGGGATGAAACGACTGTCTGAATCTCCTTTGTAGAACCAAGTGCAGCGACGGACCTCTGTAGGCTCCTCCTCCCAGTACACAGCAGTGCGTAAGCGGTCGTACAGTTGCACATCATAACGGCCTCCATCCGTACACACAATCACATTCTCTGGATCTGGCTGAACTAAAAGAGAGGTCACAAAAAGAAGAGTCTCAGCATTGTGAGAATACAATTAGATTCCGATTTAGATTCAAATACCAGAGTTGTACGTCTCTTCCAAATGAATTGAGTCCAGGATACTAAAAGGAAGCCAGACCACCTTTGCCTCCACTTGCTTGCAGTAGAACCAGTGAGGCTGGACGGGTTCATAAACACTGTATGTGTATGGCATCATTGGGTTGGCAGGGACTAATGGTCCGGCCATGCTGGTCGCTGCAGGGGGTGGTGGAATATGTGCTGGAGAAAGCTAAAGAAAAGCACACTAGGGTAAGAACAATGTGCAACAACATTTATTTTATGGTGCTTTTCCGCTGCCAGACATGGTACAGTTCCATTCAGTTTTAATGGCTTTTCCACTACATTGTGGCAGTGGAACCGACACCATTTCGGGAACTTGCTTCCTAGAGGTTCTAGAACTGACACCTTCCCTCTGAATAGGCCTCATTCCCGTGCTTGGCAAAGCAAGCATGACATTGGTGAGTGCTGATTGGTCTGAATGTCATTGTTTACATCATTGAACCGCATAAATTACAGCAAGTTTGTTCCAGTCACACGCGAGAAGAAGAGGGTGGAAAGACGTTAGTGAAGCGCAGGTCAGGCCTTTTTTCCAACCTGCAGGCCCCGCTTTTATGAAATTATTTGGCCCGCCCTGCATCACTCAATCTATTTTTACAACCCGCCCCGAACCTCACCCGCGATAAAAGTAGACATACTAAATGGACACACTAGGCACTGTAATTCAAAAGAAAACAGCCTTTTTTCAGCCAAAACAAATGATTATTAATATTTTTTTTTCCATTTAAAAAAAGTACAAATTTTTGTAATAATTTATCACACAGTAGCATTGTTACGTTTGCTGTGCCAAAAAAGAATGGCATCCACTGTACCGGAGTTAAATCTTCGCTCGCTTGATACACTTGTGGTCGAGATACAAAGAATCATTTTTAACACATGCACAGGTAACACATGCGCAGTAACAGATTTACTGCGACTACCAGACGCTTAGAATGTCCGCACCGTCCCAGAAGAACCTCGTATCTCTCAGCAACGTATTCGCAAACATATAATTGCACGCAACATACATGGATTTTTTATTTGATTTTGAGTTTAATGACCCGCTCCAACCTGGCCTGCAAAAAAAGTGGCAATTGCAGGTTAAGAGACGAACCGCGCATCACTAAAAGCCATAAAAAAACACTCATTATCCAAGAAGCAAATACAACAGTCGTCCGGTTCGTTCGGAATCCCTTGTTGTTTTCCTGATATGCCTCACTCTGTAATATGTCATGGAAGGGGTGGCGTGAAAATTGTCCGATTTGACACTAAAGCCTATGGAAAAAGCAAGCAGGCCAAACTGAACTAAGCCGAGCTGTACCGTGTCATGCAGTGGAAAACCACCATATGATGCTCTAAATGTGGCTCATTGTGTAAAATCAACTTTTCTGACATTTATAGCAACTTTTAGTGTCGTTTCTTTATTAAAAAAACATGCCTCAAGTTTTATTCAGAATCTTTCATGCATGTCTGTGTAATCCTGTATTCCTTTTTTGTGAGCTGAAAACAGTTCGATGTTCCTTGCAACGCCCATAGTTCTATCCCCGCCCACTGACCAATCAGATTACTCGCTAGTACAGCTCATCTCTATGCAGATCAGGCGTGCAGCCTGAACAGGAAATAAGACCCACGCTAAAAAAACATTGTCTAGCGTTTTCTGTCAATTATAATGTAATATGCATTAAGGTTGGGTGATGTCAAGCAATTTGGGCATCGATGATATCCAATGTGAAACACTCCGATGGACGACAACATCGTTCCAGTCATCAACTTAGATTTGAGCAGTACTGCCTAACAAATGTTGATGCAGTAATGACTGAAAATGAAATTGATTTTTTTATTTTTTATTTAAAGGTGCAGTTTGCAATTTATTATAAGGCATAAAAATATGTGGCTTGGGCTGACCATGTAAACAGATCTGGTGCCAAACAGCGGTAAGGGGCGTGTTTATTCATGAAGCGGAGCAGGAGGGCTCACACTACCGATTAGCAAGAACAACAGGCTAAAAATGGCAACAAATCCAATAGAAAACGATCTGTGCGACAAAGAAAAACTATTGTAAACATGCATTCTGCTTTCAGCACTGGATAGAATAAGGAGCAGGTGAGCCACACGATACGCTTCCTTTCTCATAAATAAAATTTGACTCAGTTGATTCCTCCATAATGGTTTATGATAGATGTATGTGTGAGGCGGGGCTTTCAAAACTGTGAAAAGATATCATTATATTCATGACTAACCTTGGTGAAGGCTGTGGGTGGCGGCTGGAAGGAGGGAGCCGGTGTGGCCTGAGAGTAGGGATTCAGGTGCTCAGGTGCTTGGGTGGGGGGCTGCTGTTGTAATTCAGGGGCCATGAGATATGGATTGGCTTTGCTGCTGGCTGCTGTGTGTCTGTATGGATTATAAGACTGCTGGGAGCTCTGGGGAGGGGGTGGAGGAGTTGCTGCGTTAGGTGGGGGTGTGTATCTTCCCATAGGAGTTTGATTAGGAGCACTGCCATAATGCTGCACAGGGTTCATGTGAGATATCGGTGGGTTGATGGGTAAACTGGCAGCAGTGGATGCCGGTGAAAAGCCTGTTGTGGATGGAATGATGGAGGTGGCTGGAAACGGGCTCGCCTGCTGCCCTATAGAGGCGAACGGGTCACTGCTGTTGGTGCTGTTTGAGAAATAGTTAAACGTGGAAGTCTGAGAAACTGCGGATGACGTCTGGCCAAGAAAACTGTCTTCTTCTCCAACTTCACTGGCATCCTCTAAAACGAGACGGACATGTGTGAACAGAGGGTAGGTCAGAGAGTAAGTAACAAAAGCTGTTGAAACCAATTTTCAGAAACACAATTCTACAGACCTAAAGTCCAACCAAAAAAGAAGAAAGTGGATTGCTGCATATCAAAGAAATAACTGGAATCTCGGAGCTGAAACCTAGATTTGTTGTTGCCATTTTATTGTCAAAAGAACTTTGTTAGTCGCTTAACTGTTTGTCATCTTCATGCTAGTACAATTTATTTAAAATAAAGTCCTTATCAAGGGTGTTGGTGTTTGTGAGCTTGATAAATGCAGAACGTTTTATCTGTTCTTAATAAAGCAAAAAGAAAATAAAATACTTACTTGCAACTAAACCAAACATGATTTAAACAGTCGTCTCTATGGTAGGTGAGAAGTAATTGATAAAATAATGCAGCGGTTAAAACTGTCCCTGACTTCAAGCTAGTCAAGGTTTCTGTGGAGGAATATTCATTCCCCGACTGTGTTTTACTGCACAATCAGTGAGCGATAGCATCAACTACAGAAATCTCACCTAGCTAACTTTTCTAGTGAAAAACTACTTTGACATCCCCGTCCACATACAAAACAAAAAGTCACTATAATGTCCACAAAGAGAATGACCAGCCATGATTCTTTTGTACACTTAAAAGTTGTTTGTTTACTCTTTTTTCTGGCCAAATTGCTATGTCTTATTATCTGGTAAGTTGTGAACATCCCAGTCAAGTCAAATTATTTTTAACTGAAGTGTGTAATAAACACAATAACTAGCAGTTTACCAATTTTTCAAAATAAACACAGCCATTTTACCAATTGTTTTGCTACTCATTCTCACACAATCTTGATGAAGGGGGTGTGACCAAGTGGGAAAGAAAATGTCATCAAATAACATTCTGTATATCTGCAGAAATTTTGGAGAAAATAATGTAAATACTTATCAGAATTTAATACCATTAGCTCATGTACATCTGAAAAAACACTATTCCTGAAAATAAATTTTAAAGCACATTATATTAATGTGTAAACACTAAATTGCACAGTATTTAATAATATTGTTTTATTTTTGTTACTGTTACGGAAAAAAAATTACATTTCCGTTACAATTCCACAAAATTTGAAACGCACACGGATTAGACGTCAGATGGATTTAAGTGAGTTTATGCTATATGGTAATTTTAATCGCAAATTAGAAGTCACGACTGATTAAAGAACACCAAAAATTGAACAAACTGAAAAATATTAAAGTAACATATATATCAAATATTAAGGGTTGGGTGTCGAATTACAATATTTTACCACGTAAATAAACACCTTAGTTGTTTTTATTTAGCGATAGTCGTACAATAAACAGAATACAGTTTGTTCAATTCAAAATAAAAGTGCGCATATATTTTTACTATATATTTGGGCTAAAATTATATTAGTGACAGCATCAGTAAAGTGAAAGAATCGAGGTGAAAACAGAAGCAAGCTAAAACCACTAGCATCTGTAAAGCAGTTCATTTTAGGATTTTGACCCTCACCTCCGGATAAAACCGCCGGGCCGGTGGCCTGACTGACCGGTATGAACGGCAGGCTGAAGTTGAACTCTGGAGCCCCTGAGAACAGTAGGTTTGAGCTGCTGCTGGGGATGTTATTGGCTTTTCTTTCAGCCATTTTCAATCAACTATTACACGTAGCTCGTCCTCCAGTCGGAACAGGCAGAGCTTATTTCACAACACTTCCTGGTTCGTCACAGGAGAGCTGAGAGGGGAATGTTTTTTGCAGATATCTATAGCATGCATGAGCCTAACGATTCTGTTCTTATGTTTAGTTTATGACATACAGATTTTATATTCGAAGATAATCAATCACAAAGATCATCGAGTAGTTTCGTTATCATTTTTTTATAACTTAATGGGAGTTATATATAACTGATATCTTTAACACGCTTAAATGTTAGCTTCAAGTGAAATAACTAATAAATTCAAAATGATCTAAAACAAACAAAATATATTAAAAAAACACAACTATTTAAAATTACAACCTTCTGTGTATGGGGAGAATTATGGATACAAGGCGTTGCTCTTCTAAAACGTTTGTGTCTTATCTATTATGTATAAATATTTATAATTATTTGCACAAGCTATTGAATGCTTATGGAGCCAAAGGATGATCCCATTGCCATTATATGAAACTATTGGCATTGTTGAAAAGCTAAGTGAAGAAAAGGTAGATTTGATCTTATTTAAAATAATTTACCCCGAACACATGGCACCCCAAAATATAAATCAAAATCTAAAAGTGGTATTGATAGGTTTTGGTATTGAAAAAAATTATATTGAAAACTAATTTGAATGATAAAACCACCAATATAATATAATTGGAACAAACAAGCAATTTGTTCAATGTCAATGTTTTTATTGGAATGCCAACATTTTTTAAGTGTCAAATTTCATTCATCGTTTTGGCTACATGTATTCCAGTTAAAATCAATTTATTTAATATTAAGCCTAAATCATTGTGGTCATTTGCAAAGCATCATTGAGCATATCGGTGCACTGCAGTACAGTCTAGTCTAAAAGCTCTGGTCACGTGGCACATTAAATGACGCAATTTTCCCGCCACGGCAAAGCGTGCCGTGCTGACCTTCGTATCCTGATTATTGCTGTAGACGTGAAAGTATTTTTAGTTTTATTTTGATTTTTTCTGAGTCTTTCAGTGATGTCTACCGTTCACGACTGGATTAATAATCCTCTGGATGTTGTTGTTGGGCTGTTTGGTAAGACGACGAGCTTTAAAAACAAGTTTTGTCTGGACTCCATGTGCAGAGATGAGCATGTGGCCATTGTGCAGTTATAAAAACCAATGTAAAGCTTTTGAAAATACCTTGTGGTTTATTTTGTTTCTATAGCCCAGCGTAACTCCATTCCAGACTGGGAGAAGAAAGTAGTGGAGTATTTTAAAGACAAACTGAAACTAAATGATTCTCATACATGGGTAACTTGTTTTTCTTGTATATTCAATGAATATTTTCTTGTATTTACACGTGCCCTGGCAAATGATTCAGATTGGTCACTGGTGTCGTGCAAGAAACCTGTCATTTTTGCCCCTTTTTTTAAAGCATATGGAATTAAATGTCTATGTGAGTATGAAATCCTCAAGGTCTCCTGTTTGACTGTTTTCTCCAGGTTCCTTCTTTGAATGATGTTCCCCTGCACTACCTGAAGCCCAATAGCCTTGTGAAGTTTCGCTGCATGGTCCAGGATATGTTTGATCCAGAATTCTTCATGAGTGTCTATGAGATTGAGGATCCTGCATCTAACTCAACAGTAAATAATACCTGTATTCATCCCACCTGTCAAGTCACATCTTTTTGCATTGTGACACCACTAAAAGTTTTACTCTTTCCACCATGTCACGCCTTGGAAACATAAATTCAAAAACTCTTATTGCTTTAGCAGGTGAAATGTGGAAAATACAAAGATGTCACTGAGTGTGGGGTGAGTAAATATTTACACCTATCAGTGAATTCTATCAGAAACCAATTTTTTTATCTTTTCACTGGATCTATTCGACTGGTAACTCACACTTTCTTGTCTAATAATTACTTTCCAGATGTATTTAAACTAGGGGTGCACTATAGGGGTCGATAATTATTGGGTTGGTAATAGGAAATTATGACATTGTTACGAAAAGTTAATATCATGCGTTTTGCCCCGATAACAAGTGTTTTTGACAGCTTGGCTATGCTCTGCTATTTCTGAGACGTTAAATGATTCTGCATTCAAGTAACGTCATCACAAAGTGTTAAAAACCTTTGAGGACGTGCAGACTGCTAATAACATGTGTACTGCTATGAAGCCAATGGGTCTCGCAAATATCCGTTAGGCTCTTGACCAAACTAAACAGCTTGCCAGACATGACTCACCTAAGGCTATTTATAATTTAATAATTGCATGACGCCCAATGTGCACTGGAGATAAGCACCGGCAGACCCCCCCGTGACCCAAAAAGGGAATAAACGCTGAATAAATGCTTGATGACTAGCTCCTCACCCTCGTTGAGGACTCTCAACTTTTATTTTGTTTTTTATAATTACATCATAAAAGCATTTCCTATCCCGGCAGCATTCATATAAGTTCTACGTGCCGTCTTCTATATGTGTACTTTTAAGATGGTCCCTGGCCCACCGGCACTCTGCAATGGTTAGCGGAGGCTGTTTTAACACAAATAGCCTCTGAATAATCATTTGGCTCTAACAAGCACTGCTGTGTCACAAAGGTTATGTTGCTTTTGTTATAAAAACGTAAATTGTTGTCTTATTTATAGCTTAAGGACCTGAAAGGTATCGCTTATCGTTTTTAAAAACACTGTTATTGTGCACCCCTAATAAACACCTTTAGAAAACACCCTGGCTTAGGGATTAATATATAATCTAACAAAAACTTTGATAGACATACAAGTGAGCTGTAATCACTGAGATGGAGTTTGCTACCCTCAAGGCCCTTTATTTGGTCAAATTCACCTTCAGTAACACACAAAGTTATAACAGCTTTGTCAAAACAGTAACTGTTAGGTTTTTTTTTTTTTTAGCAGGTGGACTTTAACTCAAGAAACACTGTGACTTCAGAGAGGCAGACGTTCTACTGTGTCCCAGTCCCAGGAGAATCTCAGTGGGTCAAGGAAATATCCTTCACTTATTTAGATTCTAATATCAAGCCATATTTTTAGAGGGGCTCCTGCTGGTTCTCATTTGGTGCATTTCAATTGAACTTTAGTAACGGCATTGATCTGCCTTGAATTACTTATATCTACTTGCCTTGGCCTTTTGTTGTTTCTATCGATTTCTAGTATTCCCTCTGACATCTAACTCCAGACCCGTCACTCCACTTTGTCATTCTAGTTTTGCTGGGTGACATCATAGCCGACGAATCTCTCAGAAAACCTTTTCATTTCTCACCACACAGTTGAGGTCTGATCCATCTTCTATGATCAGAGAAAGGAAGGTGTGCAACTACTCTTTCATCATTTTCTAACAAAAAAAAAAAACTACAAACTGATTATTGAATTGTTTGCTGCCCATAATGAAGCTATGTGGTTGTTCCACGTTTTTCCCACTCACTGAAATAATGCATGCAGATACTATTCAATCAGTGAGCTCAACAACTGACCAGCCAGCAATCAATCAGCTGTTTCTTTATTGTTTCCTGTATGATGTCACTATAAGATGTTGGATGAGTGCCACTGATTGGCTCTTTTACGTCCTACTCGCGTTATCAAAAGAGCCATTGGTCGAGAAACTTTTTCGTTGGTCCCATCGTTCGATCAGATGTGTGATGTCTTGTTGGCGCTCCTGATTTTGCAGGTCTAATGGAACCTTCTATATCTAGGAAATAATTTTTAGAGTTGTTCCGATTCCGATACCAATATCGAAAATGCTCCCGATACCACAAAAAAATCCGGCATCGGTATCGGCGAGTATTTGAGTCCACGTACCGATCCGATACCATTTTCATAAACATAACCTAGTTATGCCCACTAGCTTCGCTTATCGCTGCAAAGCGGAAATCAATTCTTCTTCGCTGGCGCTGCTCAGAATGTAAACAAAGATAGTGTATGTCTATTAAATTTTTTTCATGTCCATATTGATTATTGTCATTGCCATATTGAGTATATCTGAACCAAAGCATAAAATAATTTATTTTAAATTATAAAATGCATAAAATGTCAATTATTACAGGGCTAGTAGTATCTACAGCTGTATATATAGATACACACCCAGGGATCGGATGGGTACTCGGTATCGGCTGATACCCTGAGCCCAAGTATCGGTATCGGGAGGGGAAAAATGGTATCGGAACAACTCTTTCATGTGATGGCACATGTGGCTAAAAGTGGCATGAGAAGCCACCAGGTCTAACTATTGAAAATAAACATTACTGCAGCGAATTTGGGAATTTGAACACTTGTCCATGAAGAGAACATAAATAAAGGGTCTGTTTTTTAGGTTTCTTAAATACCTCACTTAGCAAGACATCTTCACACTGATCTTTCGCTGGTCTTCCTCTGTTATGAAGCTGGTTGTGACATTGCAAAGAAGGGTAACACTGATTGACCTTTTAATCTGCATTCAAACTGCTGATTGGCTCTTCAGATTGAATGTTAGAACATGAAGATCGACTTTAATGCATCAACAATACAATGTAAAATCGTTGCCAAATAAGTTCGTTCATTTATATAGCGCTTTTCACAACAGACATTGTCTCAAAGCAGCTTTACAGTAAACCAACAAGTTTAAACTCAAAAAAGGGAAAAAATTAATTAATAAGTGGTGTATATGTCCCTGATGAGCAAGCCTGGGTGACTGTGGCAAGGAAAAACTCCCCTTTGGAAGAAACCTTGAGAGGAACCGGACTCAAATGGGGAACCCATCCTCATTTGGGCGACAACAGCAGTGTGATTTATCTAAACTATAATATAAACAGATGATATGGTAGAAAATAGTCAGAATAGTACACGAATAACTTCATTTGGACAAAAACGACAGAGCCTTGCAATTCCAACAGACGGGTGTTGTCTTTAACAGCTCGGCACTGCTATGCAGGTACCAGTCAAGCAAAATTGGTGCCCTCCACTTCCTACATTCCAAACAGGCAAAAGCGAAGCTATGAGGAGGACGATGAGATGGACACTCAACCACAGCAGATGAATGATGTCAACAAAGGTACACCATTTGCTTTATTGTGTTTGGTGTCGTGTTCATGTCTGAACTAGATGTTTGTCTTTGAAAAGGATCCCAGAGCTCAGTTGAGTCTCAGGGTAACGTTGAACCAAAGCGTCAAGAGACCCAGGCGCCCAGCCAGAATTCATCTCCATCACACTGTACATCCAGTTTGGACCTTAACTTCCCTTTGCCTGGAGAGAAGGGTCCAGCATGTCTCGTTAAGGTTTAAATGTTCCTCCAAATTAATCCTTCCTTTCAGAGTAGCAACGTAACCCATTTATCTTGAAGAGATGCATGTTAACCTAGCAATTTACTCTGTAAAATGATGGTTTGCTGCATTGCATTGTTTCTCAGCACAACCAAGCATCTAAATGCACTGTCGTCTTTTATTAACAGGTGTATGAGGATTGGGACCGGTTCAAAGTAAATGATGTATTGGAAGTATACGGCATTCTCTCAGTGGACCCAGCCTTGAGTGGAGTTGTAGATGAGAAGTAAGACACTTAATTTTTAGCTGGATTTAAATGTAGGTTTACATTTAAATGTTTACAGGTGTTTTTTTTGTTGTTGTTTTCATTCAGAGAAGTGTCTTCACTGATAGACCCGACAGAAGGCATGGAGACTGTGGAGGAGCAACGAGTTCACTGTCCACCAGCATCCCTCGTGCCACGTTTACACATGCTGCATGCCCAGCCACTAGTGCACAACAACCCTCTGCTGCCATCTGGTCCAATGGAGAAAAACAGTGATTGTAAGATCTGTTACAAAGTTTTGCGCTGTCACTTTATGGAAGCCCATTTCAACCAGGTTACAAAAAATATTAATGTGATGGATAAAAACCAAGGTATGTACCCAACCGTGAGCCTTGTGTACCGGTGCATCCTTAGTAAACACTATAATTAGTTAGCATTTCTTGGGTTTGCCTCAGAAATGGTGTTTTGGATGTCTGCACATTAGTTTTCAATTGGTTTAAGGTCCTAAGTCTGCCACTCTATAAAATTAATCTTGTCGGCCTGGTTTTAAGTTGCTACTCTCTTACTGATGTGTTGTCATTGCCTTGTTACACTTATGTCAGGGGCATTTTCTCTCCAGCATATTGCAGCAAGGCCTTTTAATTATTCTATTATAATCAAATGGATTCATGAAGCCTGCAATGTGATAAACGGGCCTGGGTAATTATATTAATATAATTGTATGTATATGCACTAATCCAGTTAGGTGTCTACATGTAGTTGTTAATGGAAATGAAGAACATGTTATACTGATATGCTTTAAAGGGCCATCCTCTGCTAGAGACAGTGAAATGCGCTGAGATTCTTGGTTGATGGAGCATTGACATCAGTCAGATTTACACACATATGAACCCGGGGGAGCAGGTTATTCATCATCAATAGTTATTGTTTTTTTAAAATTCACAATTTTTACCATACACAAACTAGCACATGAAAAAAAAACCCATAAAATGATATTCTGAATTTGCCTTACTTAGAGCGCAGCTCCAATTGAGTTTAGCTACGCAATGCTCCTTTTGAAAAGGAGGCTAAACCAAATGGCTGCACTTGTCTTGCATGCAATGTTTACTTAGCTTGCTAATTCTATTATTCTAATCATTTTATACATTTAATAGCTGATTAACGCACACACACCTCCACATATGTGGGATTGTCATTTTGTCTCAAGTAGGTAGTCAGAATTAGCAAGTAAAAAAAATAATTACAAAGTCCCCACTACAAATTGTCTTAAATAGTGTTCAATATTTCCAATCTCAGAAATTCTCCTAATGTTTACATCCAGGGTGTAATATTTGTTTGCTGTTCTGTCTTTCTCCAGATTTGAGCAGTGTTCTTGTGGAGCTGGCTTCAGTTCGAGCAGAGTTGCTCACTTTTCTCACACATGTCCTGATGGGAGACTCGCTCGCTGCAGAGTACCTCATCTTCCATCTCATCTCCAACGTGTAGGAGTTTCATTTCCTTGTTTTGGTAACAATTATTGTGGTTTATGTCTATGGCTAGGTTAATTGACTAAATTTAATTTTTAAAGGGTATAATTGTGCACTTACTGTGTTTAGCATCTGTAAGCAGTGCTTTTTACCGTATTTAAACGTATTTACCCACAGTCCACCAGAAAGATTGCACATTTGTTTTGCAGTTACAGCAGAAGGGATGTTCTTCCTTTGGGCAAGTTCACTTTGAATCTCAGTGGCTGTCCTCACGGTTCTCCATACTCAGAGCATCTCTTCAAAGTCATTCAACAGCTTGTGCCATCTGTAAGTCATCTAGATGTTGGTTGTTTTGCAGAAATATTGCATCAAGTACCATAAAGAATAAAACACAAGTCCCCTCTTTTACTAGTCCTACCGGTTATCCATGAGTCTGCATAATATGAACAAGCAGAGCATGGTGCCTCGGAAGGATTACACCGCTAACCGCCTGGTGAGTGGGACTCTACAGCTGGCCAAGAACACATCGCTGTTTCTGGATGAGACACAGCTGGAGCAAGGCCAGCTGGACACCACAGGTAAGAGCATTAATTACTACTAGTGACATGAATTGGCTCATTTGATAGACAGTAGGAATACAGAGGTTAAGAACACACATTTGGCTCGACGGTTCAATCCACCGTTAAATTTGTGTGTCAGTGTTATATTGATCACCCATTAACTTCTGTGTGTGTTCGAAGAACATGCTCAATAATAATCAGTACTACAAGGTTGAAAACGTTTATCTGCAAATTATAAACTAATCAGCTGAAAAATTAGTCTTTCAAAGCTGCAGTAATTTAGAGACAATCGTAGTTATTGCATGTGGCCAATCAGCCTTGGTTAAAATCGGTCTCAATAATAAATATACAAAAGCCATATTAAATATGCAAAGTTATGTTATAAAAGCACCTCGAAAGCCATTGAAATGAGTAAAATATTGTGTTATGTTAAATTAACACAAAATACATGCGCTTTATTAAATAGACTTCTATGAATCACAGCAATTTGTTTCAACTAGCTTGCTAACATCAAGTGTGCGTGTGTCCGCGCTGTAATTTTCCTACAAAGAACATAAAAAAGGTAAATACCACACACAATAACTATGGTTCCCTCAAAGCACAAATTAGATGTGGGCTTTATTTTGGTTTCCAAAATGAACAGTATTGTCCAAGGACCAAATACAGTGATATCTGGCTTTTGTCCTGAACTCTATAAACTCTTCAGAGGTTGCCTAGTGTCAGCTCTGAACACTCTAAAGTAAAGTAAACCCAAATGAGATCTTTAGTTAAACCATGTTTCACACTTCTTTCCATCAATAATTGAATTTTCCTCATGTGGTTGGCTTTAACATTCTTCATATTTAATTGATTCATATTGACCCTTTCAGAACTGTTGAAGTGGACACCACGTCATGTTTCTGTCATTAATGTTGTAGAATATTAATTCAAAACCAAGTAAGAAGCCTTTTTCCGAAGATTTTACAGAAAACGTGGCTTTATTTAGCTTAAACATTAGACAGAAATAAGCTAAAACAGACAAAGGAAAGCATATGAGAGAGGGCAAAGGAAAAAGGAGGTCAAAGACCCTCTCTGTGAAAAGAACGGTAAAAAGAAGGGTAATGTATCTGAGCTTCTTTTTTTTTTTGTAACTTCCTGGTCGTGATGCATTTCCTGTTCTAGCTCCAGAAAATAGGATTAGAAATGTTTTCTACTACACCTTTTATAAGGGGTTAATATTCATCTTTATAACATAACTTCATTGCATATTGTAAGTAATCCATTCTTTTATTCTTATTTATTTATCATTCTTTTGTAATTTGTTGCTGTTCTATGACAACCCTAAACACTTTCTGTAGATTTTCTTGCTAAGAATGTAGTTGTTTGACTAGAATACATCTTTTTCTGTAAATGCTGTGTTCTAGGTTGATCATGTTTTACACTTTTGAAAAGTTGTCTTCCTTTCCTGGCTGTAGGTGTACGGAACATCGCTGCGCTGGGGAACCTGATCTCCTGGCAGAAGGTTGATTACGACTTCAACTACCACCAGATGGAATTCCCTTGCAATATTAACGTGCTTATCGCATCCGAGGGCCGATCGCTCCTCCCGGTAAGAACATCAGCCTGATGTATCTTTCAGTGACTTATAATTAAAATATTGGCCACTTGTCTTCTGACAAATTCCAGAGAAAGGCATCTTAATTTGCAACAGGTGAAAATAAGTTGGCTTGGATGCCTCCCTTGTTTCCATCAGGCAGTCTAATGTTTCCATTGCAGGCCAGAGGCTTGTCGTCTGGCTCCACTGCCGGCCTCTAATCATAGATTTTGCTTGTGGAATGAGCTGTGCTATTCCTGTATGTCAGTTCTGTAGTTGCCATGGCTGCTACTCTGCCTCTAGAATATTCAGGGAGAGGCTGAGTGTAGACACTTATTAAATAACACAGAGTGTTATTTCTTCGTTTTGAGAATATTGAGAAAGTACTTGAGATGTTTTGTTTTCTCAGTCTGACTGCCAGGTTCATCTGAGGCCCATTCTGAATCCACCCAACCTGGAGGAGTATCTGAGTGCCGTACTGGTGGCACAAGTCCCATCTCAGCTCAATAAGTACCGCATCTACCTGAGTGTGGCACGTGCCCTTGAGTACACCATTTCTGAAGAGATCACAAAGGTCTGGATCATATCAGTAGATCAGTGTTTATTGACATTTGATCATTTCTGAGCTCTTTATCATGTTCTCTAGGCTGTGGAAGAGGACTTTGTGGACATGCGAAAAGATGATCCTCAGAGCATCTCTGCAGATGATCTCCATAGATTGCTGGTTGTTGCAAGGTAAATCCTTATTAATTGGCTCTTTTAAGTTCAGAAGCATTCTGCTTGAGTTTATTCCTTGTTGTGGGATCATCGTATTTCACTTCTAGCAATTACATAATCACAGATTATAGAACTCCATGTGTGCACTCTGACCACAGGAATTTTCATATAATTTCAATGGTATTTTAAACCATTGAGTCTTTCAAAAGGACAAGCTTGTTCTGAAGATAAAAATACCACATTATTTAATGTATTAAACATTACAAGTCACGTCATTGAACCTCTGTGAACAATATAACATAATTAAAAATAAGTCATTTAATTTTAACCGGTACCGGGGACTTGCCCCCTTGTGCGTTACATTTTCGCTCATAGCTCACTAACCCTGAGAATAACCCACACATATTAAATACTGTTAGTGTATCTAATTCAATTTCATATCCGTGAACCACAGCTCGAACGCCATGCAAATAAACAACATAGCCGGAGTATAATTCATTACCAAGTTTTTGTTTATGTGCGATATGTATCCACAATATAAACGGAAACAACAAAACCATGGCATCAAATGAGCGTCGTGTGATTCGTCAGGGATCCTGTCAGTCTCAAAATGGTGAATATCATTGGCTTCTGCAGATTCAAAGCTTTTGAACGATGTATAGAGCTCCCGGATTGGACAGATGGTTGGGGGGGTAGGGACATGCGGAAGCGCGAACATTGGGAGTACTGTGAATGAAATGTTACTCAAAAGCACACGCAGATGTCGTAAATGGGCTTCCACCCCCCTTTTACAGCGTTTCATTAGGAGTTTTTTTGCTGAAATCATGTCCCGGAAGCAAGAAAAGAAGACCATGAATGTAGCTAAAGCTTTGAACAAGATTTTTTCCATTTTTCAATTGTTGTGCCAAACTGTGCCAACATGGATTATGCCTGAACTTTGTTCAATCAAAACCTTTACAGAATATTAGCTTCTTGTAGTATGGACACCAAACTTGCTACAGATGTCCTTGACATGTAGTTGTTACAATTGATTGTGTTTATTTGCTTCGTTATAAGTAAAATAAAGAGATATTAGAGGAAACATGTGGGGTTTTTTAGGCGGAGTTAATTTTTTGGCCATTCCAACATCAATTACTCTTACCCAGTGTTCTTGACTGTCAAATTATCTCATCCACACCACCCCCCAAGAACCTATCTTCATTTTGATACCAAGATTTGCAGTTTAGACCTTGTAAAAGCTGAGAAATGCCTTAAAAAGTAAAAGTATAGGATTTTCGGAAAATAGACCTCAGGGCTTAAGAGGTTAAACAATACCTGTACCAGAAAACACCACACAGTACATTACTGGTGAATAGATCATGGAGTGATATAACAGATTACCTAAAGGGATTACTGTGATGTACTTAAATCTGTGGACAAATTTAATTTGGATGCCCAGGTTTAATTCCTACTCTTTCTGAAAGAACACACATGGATTTTTCTCCTTTATAATGCGGCTGACCCAACCCTACAATCAAGAGCTATGACCCTATGTTCTGTTTCAGGCTGTTTTCTCTGAGTCACGGGCAGTGTACGCTTTCTAGAGATGGTTGGGTGAAAGCCAAACAGCTTGAAGATTTGAGAATAAGTCGAACACAGCAGCAGAAGCGCATCAACGGGAACGAGCCTTAAATCACCATACTTATTATTTTGGATTAAAAGAATTTTTTTTATATATGAAAAATTACAACTTTTTTGTCTGAGTAAAGTTGAAATTTGTTGAAATGTTTGGGTCTTGTTATGCTGTTGTATAGTATCGTTTATACTGATGTTCTAGTATAATTGTTGCAACACAAATTTGTACATTTGCGCCAAAAATATGTTCAATAAAGGTTTTGATAACTTTCCATTAATATCTCAATTTAAGCTGGAATTGTTGGTATAGCAAGAAAAATGTATTTTACTAGATTAAAAGTGAATGTTCTCAACAAATTATTGCCTTTAGAAAGCAAAGGGATAGAACATTCTAGCTATAGATCTTATTTTTTAATAAAAAAAATACATTTTCTTTTTAAAAAGGTTTGTGCAACATTTCATTTTTAGCATGACTTGGAAATTAACATGTTGTGGGGATGAAAATAATTAAAATGAGAGACATTTCTCATGTGCTAGTTTGTAATAAGTTCGGGAAATGTTTGACAATATAAGTGAGTGACGGTAAAAAAAAAAATACAAAATGGAAAAATCTCATAGTTACACACCATGCATTACGTTTCGTAAAGATTACTAAATAATTGTAGAGAAAAGAAATTGTAGGGATATTGCAAACCACCAGTTTTGCTATACAATATTCCCTTTTTTAGAATAAGAAAAGAAATTGGAAAGAAAACAGATAGAGACTGATAAAAGTAAAGTTTGAGGTCAATGCAACTGGAACTTGGTTACTATTAGCCTGACAAAGCAAAACAATCACATAAAATAAATGAAATCCAATCCAAATGATCATTTTTGTAAACATTTTACTTAAAAAGCCTCCCAGGTATAACTCATTACAGTTTAAAACACAGCTGTTTAAACATAGCAAGATAACTCGATCTTTTTGAATAAATACTCTATGTAAAGGTTAGATATAATGACAAACTTTAGATACAATTCAGAAAAACATGATTGACATTCAAGTGGGAAAAGGCTGGGCTGCTGTGCGATAGAAACAAGGCATAGACAAAATATAATTTATGTCAGTTCTAAACATTACAACTAATACGAGGGTTCAAAAGCACTCTGTGATGAACATAGCAGGGAAATGGCCACAGGGACAGTGCAAATCTTTATCTGCATAGAAATAAAAAAATGTACATCACCAAATATAGAGAGCTTTTTTTGTAATTGCAAACACTTTAAAACCAAATAAAATGCAACAGGAGAGTTTACGACCAAAACTACTCAATGCATTCATCAAGTTGTATGAAAGCCGCTGTTAATCAATGTTCAGATGATTCCAGTTTTACCAAGTTAAGGAATGTGAATGAACATGAAAAGTAATAGCAAAACTAGCTGACGACTGCTTAAGTGAAAACTTGATTTTGATGCAAGATCACAGTGTCGTATTCAGACCTCTTCATATTGAGAACTACACAAAAGTTCAATTCAACAAAACCTGCACATGAACTAATGCATAATTAGCCTAGCATCATCAAGATATCCAGTTAAGGCTTGATCTAATAATATATGGGGTAAGGCCGCCTCAAAAGATGATCAAACTTGTTTCACTTATCGACATTAAAGTAGATATTAAGACATAGCACAGATGCTACAGACAAACGCAAATGGAACCTGAATTTAAACATTTATAGGTAGAATTTGTCGCAAAAAATGCACTTTGGTCAGCCTTGCCAACGCAAGCACAGTCAAAAGTGTACATGAATGCAACTGTAGGTCCAACGATTCTGCAAAAAAAAAAAGTTTTAGCTTTATAAAGGTACTTGGAACCAACCATTGTATGAGTAGCACAATTTACGATATCAGCAGGCTATCAGTATCCCATCACAAATTAGTGAAAACCATGTAAAAGGTTTTCTGCTGAACAATAAATTACTATATTGACCAATTAGCTCGCATACATACAAGGAACCCAAAAGAACACAAGAAGGCTCGCTTCCCTCGTCTATGATGTAAACAAAGTATTTAAATAGAATTCAAGGTCTTGAGACCTTTGAAAAGGTGAGGGAAGTGCTACAGTACTTAAAAGTAATACTTTACAGTAGAATATTATCAGACCGTTGTGTCCACACAACTACACTGGTCCTAGTTTACTCTATTTTTATGACACACCACATCAAAGATATTTAAATAACTACAAGGGCTGCGTATCCAATGTGTGAGATGCTCCACTCAGAAGAAGTTTAGCTAAAGCTACAACAGCCAGTCAACTGTACTGCACAAATAGGTTCACATGACGTATCTAGGCCTTGGGGCTTGACATGCAATAAAACTTGCCTGTCCTAATCTACCTCAAGAGCTAACGACATCTTAACATGCAAACCAGCGATATACAGTGGAAGTGGGCTTTACCTCAGACTCTGGGGAGCATTAGGATTAATTGCAACATTACTGACTACAGAAACTGGCTTCTAACTTTGGTTTGGTTAAATGTTGGTGAAACAAGAAGAGTGGGTTGACTAAGTTAGCATATGCTAGCACTACTGTACTTAAAGCACGTTATATCTGTATGATTCTGGTCTGGCACTGTGTAAACATCGCCCGCAGTTCATTCTCTTGAGTCTCGTTGACTGCGTCTGGCTCTGGACTTTTCTGTACTTTTGCCACAGCGAAGTTGATGCCTTGGGTAAGTCCGGCCTGAGTTAAGCTAGCCACTTGCACCATGGAGCTCCTGATCTTTGCAAAGGGTGATACAACACGGCTTCCGTTGCTGTCTGCCGGAGAAGGTCCGGTTACACCGTCTAAACTCTTTTGTGACTCACATGATGTTGCAGAATTCCCAGGTTGGACAGTCAGGAGATTCGCCCCATGGAGAGAGGACTCAACCTCCAGCTGAGAAGGTCGTGGAAGCTGCTGAGATCGAGAAGATCCTAGTTTTGCATCATGAACTGAAGAAGCTTGAGGTGCTGGAATTTTCGGTACTGAAGCCACTTCTTCAAACACCTCTATTGGTTTTGTCTTGGCATCCTGGACAAATTGGTGGCAGTAGGCATCGATAGGTGTTCCAAAGTCAATCAGAATGGCTTCTTCTGCTTCCGATGCTGCTCCAGGGGACTGGCCATCCACACTAACCGACAAACCACCCGCAGTCTTCTCATCACATTCAGTGACCCGAATGACAGAGGGTACTGCGAGCTCAACACTACCAATTGACTGGGAGCGGCTACCAAGGCGAGGACCTGTTGCGACAATACCACAGCTTGGGAGGACATAGTCTACGTTCTCCCGAGAACCTGAGCATGGGTGCTCATCAGAGTTGTAGGAATCAGAGTCTGAAGAAATCTCCTCCGAATGTTCGTCAAGAAGATCTTTCAGGCCTCCGGAACCTGTATTGCCATCATGGGTTTCTAGACTGCTGTCAGATTTCCAGAGATTCACATGCAAGTTGGGCTTAAGGAAGTTCACCTTCACCTCAGGTTTTGAGAAATTCCCTATCTTACCCAAGGGCTTGAAGTTGCCAATGTTGACGTTAGTCTTTGTCTGCTTCACTTTTTGGTTCAGCGTTGAGAACTTGTTCAAAAGGAAACTTTTGCCTTGAGCTAAACCAGAGCCAAGGACTTGATCCACGGCTTTGCCTTGTATTCCCATTATGTCCTCATGAGGCTTGCTGTGTCTCCTAAAGCAAGAATATTTAAATATGAAGCACATAAACGATCTACTGAGTAAAGTCATCTTTCTTTACCTCTCTAGTTTCTTCTCAATGACCTGGACATCAAGTCCCATGGCTTGCTTTGTGATGCGCAACATTTCAGCAATGCATTGGAGTGTGTCTGAAATGCAAACAATACAAGTGCAGAAAAAAGGAATTAATAATTTAACACAACCAAAACAGAGAGAAAATACCATTTCACAACTTAACTCTTGTTTTTCCACTGCATGACATTTTTCAGTTCAGTTCGGCTATTTCAATGGCTTTTCCACTGCCTTGTTGCTATGGAACAGACACTATTTCTGGAACTCGCTTAGGTTCTAGAACAGACACCATCGCCCTGAACTGACACCTTTTGATTGGGAGAGCAAGTAACATCTCACCAAATAACTTGTGGAGAGCCATTTAAACCATAATCCAAGAAGCAAAGACAACAGTCCTTCACGTGTTCAAGATCCATTGTTGTTTCCTGGATTCAAGCAGGCCAAACTGAACTCAGCCGAGCTATACTGTGTCAAAATCTAGCGGAAAAGCTAAATACTTCTCAGCACAAACCTTTTCCATCGTCCTCTGGATTCCGCATAACAGCCCTCAGAGTGTGGAAGTACCCACTGGTGTCTCCATTCTTATAGTGTAGCCGCATGCAGCAGTATTTAGGCTTCCCGAACAGAGTCGGCTCCGGACCTATGAAAACCAAACTCAAGATATCTGAACGTTCTAATTGTGGTAATCTAACTGACAAGTTCTTACCAATTTCAATCTTTTCAAGTCCTTCTAAGTTGAGTCTTTGGTACTGGTTGACTTTGTCTGCCTCCTCATCATAACTAAACCGCAAATGCAAAATAAATGTTGTTAATGAAAGAATTTCAGGAATTAGGCAAAGGTTGGGTTTGGAAATACAAAAACTCACTTACTAGGCTACATAATACGCACAATTGGACAGCAGCAGAAGAACAACATCTTTGTGGGTAGCATCTATAAGACTACGAGAGGGGAAAACGGCATATAAAATGTGTCAAAAACAAAAACAAACCCTCAAGAATTGCAATAAACATCTGGGCAGTAGAATGCTAGAAAATGTGCATGTATTTAATCATCTGATAGTTGATTGCACATGATGCTTATTTGAGGTGAAACTGATCTCAAATAAGCAACTTGACATCAGTAAAGATTCCAGAGACTCCATTTCAATCAGTAACAGCTTTTAGAAACTCACCAACCAGACCTACCACCCAAAAGAACCTGAAAGATTGGAGAAAGCATGTCTCCCTCTACCAATGCGCTACTATTCTAAATGAATAAAAGCAATATGTACCTCTGAGCCACTGACAACAAACTGTAGGAAAAGGAGTACTTTGTCAATTGGTATTTTTAAAGTATTTCTTAAGATTAGAAATTGTTTTGTAAAGTAGTAGTGGTAAAGAAATTGTTTTGTAAAGCAAATTGAACTTCAATACACAATGTGTAGTAGACTAGTATTACATAATTATTAGGGGTGTAACGGTTCACGGTATGTATTGAACCGTTTCGGTACGGCCTGTTCGGTTCGGTACACTTGCGTACCGTTTCGGTATTCTGTATTTTTATTAAATAATATAAATGTATTATTAGCGCGATATTAAGCGCAGCGGAACAATGTTCCTAGGCGAGTTTCCGCACGGACGCTATTGAGTGACGAGCACGAGCGCGAGTAGGAAAATGGAATCATATCAAAAGCGAAAGAGAAGCCAGAGCTTGAAGACCCTCCCACCTCACTACGGTCTCGTGTTTGGGAACACTTTGGCTTCTCTGTTAAAATACATAACGGGGATAGACGAGTGGATAAATTTAAAGTTGTATGCCGACATTGTTCCACGGAGATTGGGCAGGCAACACATCTAACATTTTCTACTGCTGGAGATATTATAACCAGATATATGCTCTCTTCAGAAAATGTGGATAGGTAATCTATCAGTTGCAGTATTTCATTTTTTATTTAAAAAAAAAAAAAAATGCGTTTTTCTTAATAAAGAGTGCAATTTATTTAAAATATCACCCAAATGTGTCACTTTTATTTATTTTATGCAAGAATTCTACTGTGTATTGGCAGCTTTTCAAAATAAAGAATATGTAAGTTCTTATTGTTTTGTACCGAACCGAATGAACCGAACCGAACTCTCCAAGACACTGTACCGAACCGAATACGATTTTAGCGTACCGTTACACGCCTACTAATTATGCTGACTTTAAAAGTCACTAACATCGCCAAGACATCCAAACTGGTCTGATTAAGTTGCTATATCTTTTCAGACTGGTTACGAGTAAAGGAATTCTGGGAAATCGTTGAGAATGACTTAACATGTGATCAAATTTGTCTGTAATTCAAACTGAGAATCGAATAGAACCTTCAAACTCACTGCACACGTGAAGGTTTCCAATCTGTGCAAAGGCTTACTAAACACTATCCAAAAGTATTTGGCTCTAGAAGGGATTAAATATTTACCACTGACTTATAATGGCCATTGAATTTAAATGGTTAAAAGCTCAGAAAATATAATCAAGATGAAACATCACAGAGAAATCTGGATTTGATCATGTTCATCATAATCATCAGATTTTTCAGCTCCCTTGCAACCAAATTCTCTCTAATCTCAGCTTTGGTAAATGATAGAGACATGGGGGTGGGTTTAAATAACTTACAGTGACAAAGGCAAGATTATACAAGGTCACTAAACCCTCCCCAGCAACCAGGCTGTTTACCATAGCAACCAACTTGGTCCATCTCTCTCTCAGCTTAAGAAAATTACTTTATTGTATTGTTTTTCTTATGTTTTGCCCTTTATTTGGAACAGACAGGACAGTATCATGACTAAAAAAGAAGCAGGTAGATAGAGGGGGAAATGACAACAGGTTCGGGATTCGAACCCCAGTGCACTGCGCGAATGCGGACTGTCCACTACACCACTGGGCTGGACGAGGTTAGTATTTGCATGTTAATATTGTACTCTTAATACTTACAAGCAACCAAAAACCTCTTTATCAGTTCAAAAGTCATCATACACTAAAGTAAAATTTAAAGTGCCCAACACAAAAATGCAAACAATACTATAAAACAACATTTGATTACAAAACATTTCAATTATATAGTTAAAGAAGTCATTAACAGCATTTTTAATGTTCTTTGGTCTATTCATTTAGGTCCACTAACAAGTCACAGTTTTACAGAAAATCCATTCTTTTCAGTAGGATATTGTTGAATGAATACTTCAGCATATATATTATTTAAGGCTCTGATTGGTCAACCGTTTTGAATATTCACAGCTCAGTCGGAAACATTGATCAAATGAAACTGAACTGGTGCAAGTGTGACGACCACAAATTGGAAGAGAATGCAAGGTATAAAGGGTGGAGTGTAGAACAGAGAGTTTGGGTTTTAAATGTGAAAGTGCTTTGTGCAGCTCCTTAAAACCTTTAGCTAGTACATTGTGATGCACAAACATACTCCTCCCCCCACCACATTCACACTTACACCAAAAAAAAAAAAGAAAAAAACCCTCCCTAGAAGATCATATCAGTACTAGCTTGCTGTGAATTGCAGCTGCATCATGCAGAGGAGCTGTGAGATTTGCAGAATACCTGGTTTTCTAGATGTTCAACAGCATCTGGCATCAATTCTACAGATGTTAGTTACAGGGCTCTCACCTGGGATCGCAGTCGATAAGAGCCCACCCGCCATGGAACTTCTCCTCCTCAGGGAGCAGGAGCTGCATGTAGGTCTGCAGCAGCATGCTGACCTGCTCCTGAGCACCCCTCTGGCTCTCCTTCTCCTTCTCCTCGTGCTCCTTTTCTTTGCTGAAGATAGAGTACAAGTCTTCTGTCACTGGAAGCCCCATCATGAGGTCTGGAAAGAGCAGATGTAGATGAATCAGTCAGCTAAAGCGTGTCCAGCACCGACTCAAGGAGTAAGCCGAGAAGCACTCATTCTCACCAATGACGGCCTGTCTGTAGGCGTCCCGGAAGCGGTTCAGATAGTAACGATTAGCTGAATTCACACCATCCTTCATCACACCTGCTAACTTTCTCTCTCCTGTCCGAGTGAAATCTCCCTAAACAGCAGACCACAAAGCTCTAATTGAGGCTTTATGTGCAAACAGATCATTATTATCATCTGCAAATCAAAAATATTCAAATTTCAGCAAATTAAATAATATAATACATTAATAAATAAATAATAATTTAAAAATTATTTTATGGATTTACTGAGGAAATACAACTGCTCAAAAAACAGTTTAGAGGTTTTGAAAGACTTTAATACAATTTTGAATGAATTTTAAGACATGGAAATATATGTGGAAAATTAAATAATGTAATTTTTTTTTATTTTTGTTTTTAATTTTTTCTCAATATAAATATATGTGTTTCTATTGTTTTATGTATTTTGTAAATACCTTTCAAGGATGTGTCATTTAATCCTAATAAACCATTCAAATTAAATCATAAAAAGACGTTAGAATATTTTTTTTTTAGATTTTGAACCTTCCTAAAAAGCTTCACATTAAAATTATATTTAAAATTCTGTACTTATAATCCAGCAGATAATATTTTTTAAAAATGCAGTCTTTTCTTTTCTATAACTAAACACAACACAACACAAACTAAATATAACGTAAAAGGAGCAAAAAATAAATCCAAATACACCTATGCTCACACGCTTTCTGCAAAATTTGCCAGCCAGCCCCATGTTTGTAATACATCTATTTGTGTTTTACACACGTCACACTTTTTCCTCAATCTGGCAACCCCTGCCTTAATAGCAGGCACTGACTCTCACAAATGAACGTTACCAAAACAAATTACATTTTAAACAACACTTTTAACCTATTAAAACTGCATGTTTGTGGTCCAGACGAAGCACAAGATGCCTTTTGATGAAGCTTAAACTCAAAGCTGCTTGGATGTCTTTGCACTGTATTGAATGTTCTTAAACCCGAAAAACATGAAGGGCAGAGAGAGCCTGCAGCCGAGTGCCTTTTTTTTCCGAAAATAACAGCATAATATTTTGGATTTTTAAAACACATTTAAAACTTTTTAAAAAGTTTTTATTGCCTCATGTTCAGATTGGAACCGTGGAAAGATTCCTCCGTCTAGCTTGAATCTGTTAAGAGGCCGCCGTGTAAAAAGCGAGAGCATGAAATCAATGGCAAGCATTCAGGGATTATACCTTAAGGGCAGCTGTGCCGGCATACTGGCGGCTAATGGTGTCTCCATTGTTGGCCCACATCACCTGATAGATCCTGTAACACTTGAGGGGCAGCGGCTGCTCGGGTGGCATTACGCCAAGCTTTTTCAGCTGGAACACAGATCAAGAGTCTCTTTGAATGAGGCCAGGTTTCATTTACTTCTAAAGGCACAAATCCTCACATGTGAATTTATTCAGAGATGAATTTACAAACCTGCTGTTCCATGATAACACGGGCGATTGCAGCCTGTACCACATTCGTTCGGTCCAGACAGTCCATGCAGTTAACCCTGAAAATACCTTCCTGCTGGCAGATGACACCTGCTTGGTCCACCCTGTAAGCAACACAAGGAACAAAGAGTATTAGAGCACATGCAGCTGATACTTGATAACTATGATATAAAGAGGCAGGCAAGACTCACCAGGCCCATCTCATATCTGATATAATGTCAGAGATGGCATCGGTTAGAGTCTGCACATTCTCAAACTTCATCCCTCGACTGAAGAGAGACAAGGCATTAGAAATGTTGAGAAATACAAACTATGTTACATACTTTAGATTCTTACCAGTGCTCGTGGAAGTCAAATGAAACATATGTAAGTTTGGGATTATTGTACAGCAGCACTTGCTTGAGGAACGTATCCCCAATTATTTTCTCACGTCCATTTTGATCCACTAGATTAACAATCACCTGTTGATGAATAAATCAAATGTCAAGCCATTATTGGAAAGATAAACAATAAACACCATTAAAGGTTGATTTACTGACACTACTTAAGAGAACAGTTCTCCATCTGGTGAAAAGTGTTTACGGTACAGGGCTCGCTAAATTTGAAAAACCCTGGTAGCCCTTTGAGCAGGCACTCTTCAGTTTTTGGTAGCCCGAAATAAACGTAGCTAACTCAAATAAAATAAAGATATTTCAATGTAGAATATAGTCAAGGAAACAATATTAATCCTAATAAAAACAAAAAAAAATTAATCTTAATGTTAATTTACTAGAGCTTGTACACGTCTCTGGAGTGGAAAGAGTGACATGCTGCAAAAAAAATCCACATAAATTCGGCTATTTATGAGCCTCAAAATACTTTATAAAGGGCTGTATGTCAAGGACAATGCTTGGGATCAAACCACAGGGGCACTGAAGGTGAATATTCTGTTTGTTTTTATCTGTTAAAGACAATGTATTTATCAGATTAGACATTTTTCACAAGGCCGGGATGATCACAACTTTTAATATTCCCTCAATTATACATTTTTGTGCAAGGTTTTTGTAATATATTTAGCAAATAATCATCAAAACTGATGATTAATAAAATAAACCATTAAGAGACCATTGTTTAGTAAACAAGATCTTAATCCTTTCTGAAATGCAGTGTAAAAAAATATAAGATAATTTGAATTTCATTATGCAACTTATAGTGTAACAGCTAATGTTCCAATTCATGCTTGATAAAAACAAACTATAGTAATGTGCTCCAAGTGGATTCAATGTACAGACACACTCAACTAAAACACTCAAAACTGTTTGCCACTATTACCAACCTTACTTGCTCTCTGAAAGAGCAAGAATTTATGACGTGCACAACTGCCCCTAGTGGCCAGTGTGAAAATTAACTGAAAAGCTCCTCCAAATCATTTTAAAACAAATTCTAAAGAGTCTTTAAAAATGTAGCTTTCAAATAATTAAATGAAATATATTAAAGTCTAAAATAGATAATACTTGCATAGAGTAAAATAGATTTGTAGTTTTAGCCATACTTTTAAAAAAAAGTAGCCAAATGTAATGGCACAGACAACAACATTCATACATAAATACTAAACAACTTAAATATTTAGCATTTCTTTTGATTTTGCCTCATTTCTTGGTAACACAGTGGAATCATTCTGTCTGAACGCTCCATTTCAAGAGCAGAATGACGGGTGGAGAGAGCCTGCAGCCAGATCCTTTTAGCCTGTTAGTTTTGTGAAACTTTTAAAGGAGACATGAACTGGATTTTTCTCTCTTTATACTGTTAAGGGGAAATCCAATAATTTGTGCATAAAAACCAATCAGAGGAAATTTTCTGCCACACATTCGGTGCAGACGGTCTGAGTGGGGAGTTACTTGATCTTAAGAGGATCTTGAAAGGTTTGGCCAAGTTTTGCATATTAATGCAGGTTTCTGAATTCTCTGTTTCTTTGCTAGCTCACTGCAAGTCTGAGCATAAATAACCCTTTTGAGGTCATGGCGAAGGTATTTCTTAAAGATAAATTTGGGAGAGTTTTTGCTTTTGAGAGAGGACCGTATCAGATATCAATGCATAGAAGATCGGAGAAAGGACAAGTTGGACAGAAGAAGGTATTTAAACATCATAACATTTATAATGTAAACCAGGCATATGCATCATAGACCCCAAGCCATTGAGTACCAGAGTTCTATTTCTCATTTGTACCCTTACCCGTGAGAAAAAAGTGAATCTGGACACCCCTATAAGGCAAAAGCATCACTTGTAGTTTTTACATGTCAAACATATAAACAATCGAATGAGAACTTGATGTGTCACTCACCAGTCTATTGTGTAACATTAAAGTTATTAGGCTAATAATAACAAGTTTTCACATGCTTCCTGTGCTTGCATTGTTTTCCCTTTCAGGTGATGTCAAGACTCTATATGTCACTCGGGAGTTAATGTTGTCCTTTGAGGATCTGGCAACCACACAAGGTGAACTGGAGATACACAGTTATCTGTCGAGGACTAAGGAACTAGAAGGACGAAACCTCTACTAGTGAAATATTACATAATTCGCCTTCAATCTCAGTTTTCGTCTTGTTTTTATGTACTAAAATATAATTTGTTAAGCTTTTAGTTAAAACTGTGTCCAGTCTTATTAGCAAACCATTTCTAAAGGACAAACTTTAACTTTGCAATGGATGTACTTTAAACACACCTTACCAGCTTTTTATAAGTTTCAACTTCCTTTTCAAAATGACAGGCAAAGTACGGCATAGTTTCCTTCTCCCCTGCAAAAAACAGATACAAATCATCAGATTGTACACTTAATTCACATATTGTGAAAAGGCAGTTAGGCTTCAGAAAAAAAGGAACAGAGTTAGAAACCACCTTTCTCTATCCTGGGTCTGGGATTGTAGCGGTACCCAGCTTGGCTCCAGAACACTGGCACAGAGCCTCTGGTTTGCACAAAAGACAGCGTGTGACTGTGCACGTGTATTAGCTGCTCTGTCTCCACATAGTTGGCCACGTGTCCTTCTGAATCCACCCCCCTTCGCTTGTATCGCATTCCTTCAGTGGAAAGCACATGATCAGATGTTTGAACGAGAAGCACGTTTGTGTGTGGTCCGCTGTTCCTGTACCTGCACGGTGTCTGCTCCGTCTGGAAATGAGGGCCACGGTGAAGCGTGGGTGAATGTCATCCACACAAGTGGGCTCCTGTAAAGGTGTCTCCGGGCTGCTTCTTTCCTCATCCGAGCTCTCATTATAGTTCACCACCAGCTCCTCCACCTGCACGAAGCCTTGGATGATCACAGTCACCCAGAAATCCACTCGGGGCTCCTGAAAACCACACAATTTGAGTTACATTCACACTAAGCTCGCTTAGATGCTTAAAGGCTTCAGAATAGATGAAAAAAGATGCTTCAGACCTGCAAGTCTGTGAGGTCTTTGAGCATATGCTTGTTCCAGAAAAATCTATCATCCACCTTAAAGAAAAAGAAAACGTGTGGGATACGCATCACAGCAGGCTGAAGGCACTGACTTGTGAAACAGTTGTTCAATGGTTCCTACAAGGTTCCTGTACCTTTTAAGAATGTCGCAAATTAAGTATTGTGTATTTACATAAAAAACTATATTTCTAAAATATATTCAAAATTGTAAAACGCAATTTAAAGCGGAATGATCTGGAATCTTTGGTTTATGTTTCCATTTACTGCTAAAAACCAACCACTTTTATTTTATTTTGGAAGGCAGAAGGGGCCCAAACTTTAATCCTCCGAGGGAAGGATACTGGACACATTTCTCAGAGAGTTTGGTCCATATTGACAGTTGCTGCAGATCTGATGGCTGTAAATCCATGCGGCGAATCTCCGATTCTTCCACATCCAAAAAGGACCTCTACTGGATTGAGATCAGGTGACTATGGAGGTCATTTGAGTACAGGTAACTCATTATGTTCAAGAAACCAGTTCGAGATGATTCTCGCTGGAAGTAGCGATCAGAAGATGGGTACACTGTGGTCAAAAAGGGATGGACATATTGCGCAACAATACTCAGATAGGCTGTGGCATTGGCATGATGCTCAGTTGTTACCAAAGGAACCAAAGTTTCCCAAGCAAATATCCCCTACCCATTACACCACCACAGCCAGAATGACGCACAAGGCAGAATGAATCCGTTTTTATGTAGTTGACGGTAAATACTGACCTTACCATCATTACAATGTCGCAGCAGAAATTGTATTCAATCACAAAATTATTAAATTATATGCAATTTCTGAACAAAAATCAGCATATTTTATCAAGTATACATGGTTTGCAATTAATATTTAAGGATTACAGTAAAGTTTATACAACATCCAACACCAAGCAGCTTTTATCCAGCTTTTTAGCTTTTTTATTTTTTTTATTTAACATGTAGAGTTAGCCGTAATTTTATATGAAGTTTAATGTACAGAAAAATTGATAATGAGCATAAATACAAGTTAATAACTTTATTTAAAGTATTATTTTAAAGCAATTATAAAAGGATCAAAGCTAAAACTCTCCAGTGATAAATTTTCAAACATAATTATAGTTTTTAAAAATACCTTCTCACCTTTTTCCACAGGGGCAAATCTGACTTCCCCAAAGCTCCCTGTCGCTGGACTGTGTTAGTGAGGTCATAGGTCAAGCTGTAGTAAAATGAATCCGAGTCCATGAATATCTTATAGAGTTCCTCGAGCAGCCTCCTCTCCAGACGCTCTTTCTCTTTATTCTCTTTAACCTGAAAGCCAGGGGAATACAGGATGGGAGTGAACCAACAGAGTGAGGTTAAACCCCTGCAGCAGACCAAAGTCTACTTCTCAGCCATTTATTTTTTACTTCTAAGTAAAAGCTTATATTTAAATCTAAACACAAAATGAAAGGAGTATTTGTGAAGGTTTATCAGGAACTAGATAGATGTCCTTGAACTTTGCATTACCATCACCATTCCAAAAAGTTCAAAGCTCTACTTCGTAAAAATCTATCCAAGTCATAGAACACACATTCTCTGCATCCAAAATTACAAAAAACTAAATATTAAAGATAAATATTAAATTGGAATTCCAAGAATTTGCTAAGGATCAGAGCTACTTCAAGGCAGAATATACAATATGGATACAATCTACTCCAAATACATTGATTTTAATGAAAGTTTGTTCCGGCAAAAATAGAAACTGTTCATTAACCTTTTTCTTGATGGGAACACCGACATTAGATTTGATCTGGCTCAGGGTCTTCAACAAGAATTTTGACTCATCAGGTGACTGGGTGATTTTCTCTGGCTTGTTGATTCCAAAATGGTGCTTTTTGCAGAGCTGGAATAGAATTAAAAGAACAACTTTTAACAGAAAAAAATGCATGTTTATTACATAAATGTATCAGTTCGCTGATCATTTCTAATCTCAATAACCTCTACGGTCAAATGTAAAAAGGGTTTCAAGATGTGTCTCCTTATCTAGGGCGGATTAATGGTCATTATAAAACAGGAGGAATAACTAGTGGAGCTACACACTGATACATTGGATGCCATCAAACAAATACAGTAACAAAAAGGATTTTTTGACAAACTACTTCGGTAACCATAGCACGGCAGGAGAATGGAATACTTTGACCTTCGACTATCTCACTTACATGGTTAAACATCTCCCAGAGGCTCTCCTGAGAAACTCCCTTCATAGAAACATCACGCTTCCTCTGGAATGCTTTAAAAAACACACATACCACTACTCTCACACCATCCCATATGAGATCTACACAAGATCGCTAGACATACAGGAGGTGTTGAGCAAAGCATGAGAACAAGTTGAGACTTGAGGGTGAAATAATTCTGCATTTTCTTAAAAATCCCCAAAAGGCTCATTTTTAACCAAATACACACGTCCTTTACTAGCAGCCCAACCAAAAAAACCCTGTGTTTAAGAATGGTGTAAACTGGAATAGTCACTTCAAAAAAATGGATCTACAGTGCTCTGGTCTCACGCAGCAGCATGGCACAATCGATGGAAATAGCAGTAATTTAATTAATTAATTTGGAAAAGAATTCTTGTTGTACAACTATACTTTTTGTGATGAGTCTTCCTACTCATCCTGATGAGATTGGAGATGGTCCTGCTCACCAGTCCCGTTTGGCCTTGCTCTTTTGATGTTATGTTTGGTTGAATTCTGCTTCTAGTTTAGTTTAGTTTAAGGATCCTTGAGTTTATATCTAGTTCTGTTGGACAGATTTACCACCTTTTATCCATCAGAAAATGTGCTGTTTTTTTCTTAATTACTATATCTTTATGTTCATTTATTGTTAATAAACTTAATTTTACTAATTTCAAACCACGCTGTCCTCCATTGATTTGTCAGGACTTGAGCCAGTCATGACATTTTTATATTACGTACATCAGGGGTGCTCATTACGTCGCTCGCGATCGATCGGTGGATCGCGGTGTGAAATTGAAACAATATCAGCCGATCATTCATCCCGTCACAGTTCAGTAAAGTTAGCTGCAGATTCACGGATTCGGTTTTCTCTGCTCAATAGCTCGAGACCAGAATGTTCTTAGTAAACAAATAATACCTATTTTTAATCTGTGTTATGTAGCGGACAAACTACAAAATGTTTTTTTATCAAAACAAGTTTCCCTCGGCATTCGCAGAAACACATTACCGTCTAGGAGCAACCCGCTGACATGGAATCGCTTAGGGACCGTCTGCAAATTACCAGATCCAAAATATGTTTTTACCCAGAATATGCTTCATAACTTCATTCTAAATTGCTCTATTACAACCAAAATCAAGCAACACGCCACCCCTCACCTGCATATTGTACTGCACGACTCAGTTTCAATAAATATTGAAATATTTATTAGAGAATCATTTTTATTCTTGATTATTTGGATCAAAGCTCAATTGCTCCCATAAAAAATCACTCTATTACCATCAATTCAGGTCACACACAACTGTTCTAATGATTCAATTCAGTGCAAGTCATCAAATTAAACTCACGTTATTACAAAAAATGTAAATAATTAATTATTATGTGTGTTTTGTCAATTCTCAATAAAGTTGAAAATAATTGTTTGTTGATTGATGTTTTACATTTTTGTAGCGGTAGATCACTTTGACTTGGTCATTTCAAAAGTAGCTCGCAAGCTGAAAAAGTGTGAGCACCCCTGACGTACATGATGTCATTTAGGTAACACATACTTCTCTGGCTCCTGTAATTTGAAGTTTGGGATAATTAAAAGTTTATTTTAATGTAGATTTTGCTTTTGCCTCCGTTGTTAATTCTCAGACTCTTGTTCTTTAATTGTGAGAATGAATCACTGCAGAAGATGTAAGAGCACATTATGGATTTACTGAAACAAACAACCCAATCTTGATGCTTTGGAAGTTGAAAGTGTTTGTGTTGATAATCAGAAGACGCAGGTAAGCTACTTTACTTCCCCTCATCATTGTATTTAGCTTGTTTTGAGGGTCTTTGTGAAAAGTTTACAAATAATCTTTATTATTAAACTTAATAACTAAATATTAACGAAAAAGAGAAAAGAGAGGTCGAAAAGAGAACGCAATACAAAAACAGTACTTCTGTTTAGTCAAAAGAACAGTCACCAAAATGAATGAATCTTCCCATTTTAGTTCTGACTAAAAATAACATTGGTGAATACCTGTAGCCAATGAGAAAGAAGTAACCAGGGCAGCAAGCAGTTTAGTTACAAAGCTGTAAATGGCACTATCAACAACGGTTTTGGTTAAAAAGGTCTTCTTCTACTAAAACCCAAAATGAAAAAAATAGTGTGAGCCCATTCTTGATAATAAAGTCTTGTGCATCACTTTTGTACACTCGCATTATTTTCAACTCCCTTCTCACAGTGTTTGGTTGTGAGACATCTGTGATTCTTCTTAAAGTAATGTAGGGTAGAATTTTTAACAGTATTATGACTACACTCATTTGTATTTTTATTTCTTTTACATATAATAATTATCCTTTTTGTGCAATCACTTGCCTCTCAGTTTGGGGGAAAAAAGTGTTGCCGTTTATTACATGTAAGTAGTTTCATTTGATGAAGTCGATTTCAAAGAAGACCATTTTACAATATATTTTTATTGTTGAGAATTTCCTTGTCTCGTCTTGTTCTCGTGGACCCAGTCTCATGGGAAAAATGTATTGTCACACCCCTGAAATACAGCATTGAGAGCTATTGCAGAAAACAGCAAACATTAGTCACCTCTAATTCCAGATCCAGTGGTTCATCCTCTGAAAGAGGAATGACTACTATCTTGGTGATCTTGTAGACTTTGTGGTCTCCTGGCAACTGGCCCACCAGGGCTTTCTGGCGAATCAAAATCAGGCCTAGAGGAAGATCTGCCCAAAACAAGGGGGAGGAAGGGAGTGTGTTATGAACAGAGTTACACACCTCATGCTAGGATGAATCATTCCTCCACTGAACATTCGCTTAACAATGACTTCAAACACTTTGGCATGGGAGCGTGGTTCAGTAAAACTTTCACTGACAACCCTATTTAAATCAACAGACAGTGCACCCAGCAGCAGGAGGTTGAGTTTAATGAGGGAACTATGAGTCTTTTGAAGGAACAGTTCAAAGAAACAGCGGATATTTATCAGGAATAATATTACAATGCAAGGAATGTACAAAATCATCAAGTGCAGGCTTTCTCTGAAATTAAGTTTAAAAGGTCAACTAAATCATTTTAGCATGAATATCAGTGTAAAATGGGCCATTTGTTCATATAAAGCAAAGGTTACTTGGAAATGGGAAGAGAAACTCACCATTTAAAAACATCTCACATTCGACCTGTTAACAAGGGGCCCATTTTTCTTTCATAGAGAAATAAAACTACAAGCAACAACCCCTCGGGAGCTTTCTTTGAATTCTATTTTTATTTTAAATAATTTGTCACTTTTTTATTCAAAAGGTCTCTACTTTTAATACACCATTCAACCTCTTCATTTTCTAGCCAATTCCGGAAATGGACTGAGAATGTCATTTGGAACGCTTTGGAACTACTGCCAAGTTACTCACTTATTTGTAGCTGATTTGCATATTCATTATATGTATGTAAATTTCCTTTCTGGCGATCAAAGTAGTTTTGAGGGAGAATAAAGTAATTAATTACAAGCAACTTCAATATTGAGCGATCATCTTTTTTTACAGCGATCATGCTTTAAAGGCATTTGGGGGAAACTTTATACAACCTCAACTTCTACGCAAATGCATCCTCACCACGAGTGGAGCCGCCTGGCCTGGGATTTAGTTAGTCCTGAATGTTTTCTCATTACCCTGGATAATTCAACTCCAAAAAAAAAATGAATAAATTCTCTAGAACTGTAGACTAACGAGCCACTAAAGAAATCAGCGCAATCAGAGAGAAGTACTGCGTAAAGCGTCTGTTTTTATTGGCTGATCTAAAGTGTTTGCTGTGCGCTGCCTGGACACTTTTAGAGAAAGGCATAAATTATAGATATTTTACAGCTAAATAAAGCCGCCAGCAGAAACAAGTAAATGATTAATTGAAATTAATTTTTGTTAAACGAGTTGTGAACGTGTTAAGCGGTGATCCAGATGCGAACATTGGCTGACTTCTCCATGTAACACACTTTTACACAAGTTTAAGAAACAATAAAATTATAGATGAAATAAGGTCTAATTGTCATTTTGCTTGAATGTTTTTACAAAATAAAACAAGAACTCAGAAATACAATTTTAAAATCGAGGCAGCCCCTACCAGGATTCGAATTGTCATCAAAAATGTAGCTTTGTCATGACATCAGTGTTCTTACAGGTTGCGCCAAATATACACTAACTTAATTTTTTGACACACTTTTGTGTCGCTAGCTCCGTCTTTCCCTCTGTTTGACTCTTGTGTGTGTGTGTGTGTGTTTCCATTTTATTTCTTGGATAGCGCATCACTTCCGGATTAGAGAAATCAGGCCTTTCAGGTCAGGCCTTGACGTAACCATTTGACTCGTGTGACTTCGTCAATGGCAGGAATGGTCGTTTTTCAAAAGAAACGACACTGTTTTATGATTCAATCTACTCTACTCTACTGATTCAATCTGCCCCTTAATAACTGAAAGCCATAAAAATACTAAAGTATTTAAAATGAGCAAAGATTAAAAGCTAGTTTACTGCTAAAGGATACTTCAGATAAGCAATAAAGCAAATCACTTAAGTATTTCAAAACAACCATAAAGCAAATTAAGCAGACGTTTTTGCTGTTGTCTTTCATTATGGTAGCCACTACCCAGTCTCATCCTGCTTTAAACTGAATTAAAGCAAGACTCAGAAATGTTTCTTGATAATTACATCATGAACAGTTTTTTTTTCTTCCAGAGGCTTACAAATGTCTTACAATAGCAAAACATTTATTACACTCATCCTGTAAAAATGTAAGATTCAAGACTTACCGACGTGAAGCTGTATTTTTCCAACTATACCCTCCACAAGCCCAAGGCAGACAGGGTTCCATGCTAGTAACAGGTCTGTTGCTGAAATAGATAAAATGAATTAATAAGTAATTTTACATTAATAGAAATACTATGTTTTTCAGGTTTCCTCGCCTCAATTAATTGCTTCATGAAAAGGTCCATTTACAATACGCCTTATTTATTTAAGTTATGAGACAGCACATAATTGAACATATTTTTCAAAGAGAGCTTCTTCAAATGATTATTGCTGACTTGAGTAATCAGCGTGGTGCATGCTCCAACATTCATCTATTAGAAAGACTAGTGCTCTCAGGAATTATCTACAGGGTTTGGGATGGCATTATGAAACAATACATGTTCAGAAGAGTCTGACATTGCATGTGCATCATTCCCATTCTCCTCTTTTTGACACCAGAAGGCTAATTTTGCTATAAAGGATGCCACAGATGGGTATGAACAGGATGTTGTAATGAATAGTAAAGTAACATTAAAATATTGACCATCACGAAAGTATGAAATTATTTTTGTGAGATTCATAGCGTAATTTTTTTTATCTTGCCTTTCTGGAAGCATTGCTTTTGCTGAAAGAGCATCTATCATTCAGTATCTCTTATCATTTGAAGATTATCTAGGATGGTGGCACGGCAGTAGCACACAGGGGCCTCTCCGGGCCAAAAAGGTACTATCGTCCTCTTATAGCTCAACACGGCATATGGCCTCCAGATTCTTCATAGCTTTTGTTGATAGAAAATTGTGTTTGATTCCAATTGTGTAAAATTTCATTTTATACTTTCTATATTTGATTTTGTTCAGTCATGAAATAGCAAGAAGAAAATAAATAGCATTTAAAGCAACACATTCATTAATTAGTTTGAAATGTAACCCAATTAAATGCTACTGTTAGCAAAGCTTCTTAATACAAAGCTATTTATCTTTTATTAAAACACTTCCCCTATTATTAATGAAATGTCAGTTAGGGAGAGGTGATCTCACGCAGAAGTGCAACAGAGAACCCTGTAAATGGGAACACTAAAATTCCCAAAACCATAGACTGGCTTTCATTAAAAGTGGCAAAGTCAAACTTTATTAAAAGTGGCACAAAAAGGTTCTGAACACACATAACCAAGTGAATCTATTTGAGCCTTTGTTTTCTTGTTTATTGAGATGCTTTGTTTTTATTTAATAACATTATAAATATATGCTCAGTCTGATGTCTGTTTGATTTATCAAATTATTTTGAATGGTAGTGAATACATTTGATTTGACTTTCAAGTATTGAGAACATGCAGGCTACTTAATAAATAGTCAGACATTAAAATCTTTGAGCCTTCACTTCCAAAAAAACAATAAAAATGGGCCTCTTTAAATTTTATTCGAATACCCCTGGTCTCACAATGAACTGCCTCAGCTATATACACCCCCCAAAGATCACATTCAAGCTCTTAATTTTCTAGCCCAGGCTTTTCATTCATTTTCATTCAGAAACTTTGTAACCCATGACGTGTATACAAAGTTCCCTTCTGTCAATGGCGAAAATAAAATCTATTTTTTTAAAAGCATCAAATTCAGGGTTTTTTTTTTTCAAGAACACCCATGATTCGATTTGTCGATAAAAAGCTACTTAAAGGCTCAACATGGCATAAGTCCTTTAATGTTCCACTTCAACTCCCTAATTAAAACAAAAAAAAATCGTCATATTATTTATTTGTTTTGAATTAGTTTTGACTTCTAATTACCAATGAAGTAATTATGGTGGAATAACTGCACCCAGACATGATGCCAAGCAAAGAACTCATTCAAAAGATCCGAGACTGTATCCATACATCATGCATATAGTGGAAACCCTTATCTAACTAAATAATGAAACAGCACTGCAACCTAAACCTGATGAGCTTGACTGAACGCACGTGCTTTACAACAGATAGAACTCATTCAAATCTTCACAGTCTCCGGTGATCTTGAGGGTAGAGACTCTATGCTAGTTGGTAACAATGCTCAGAGTAAATTAAATTAGGATTTATTTTCTTATCATTAGTAAGGAGCGCCTGTTGTTAAACAGAATCACTACAGAAACCAGTACAAAACAATAGGGAAAAATCAACTTGTTAAATAGAGTATTTAAGTAACGGATAAATTTAACAACATTAAGAAAATGACCAAATAAAGTAAGAATGGAGCCAAAGATACAGTTCATGCCATAAATGATGGAAACATCTTTGAAAAATTGTACAGGACGTTCATTAGGGATTACAAATTGGTTATTTAAGATAATGCATCTAACTCCAACTACATGTAGCATTTAAGCATTTGGTTATTAAATTCCCATAAAAAAAAATCTTCCTTACCCTTTTATACTCTGAAGCAAAAAACTGTATTGATCATCTGATTTGACTCGTCTTTTGATTTATCGTTATTATGAAGAGGGTTCAGAAGGTATTGGGGATGTTTGAGAGAATATAGAAATATTTGTCCTGGCCCGTGGTGTAGTGGATGGCGCGCAGGACATGTAAGCACGGTTGCACAGGGCGACGCAGGTTCGAGTCCTGAGCCTGTCGTCTTTCCCATCCCACCCCATTCTCACTCCCCCTTTCTTCCTGTCTCCCTCTACTGTCCTGTCTGTTGGAATGAAAATATATATATATATATATATA